>OZ007527.1:12471132-12619612 GCA_963931895.1 Eupithecia pulchellata | reverse complement strand
CGACGCGGCGCGGCTCGCAGGCAAGCTGCACGCGGCCCAGCGGGAAATCACCAGGTAAACTATTCAGTTTTATTCTACACTAGCGGCCCGCCCCGGCTTCGCACGGTAATTAAACAAAAAATTCAGAAATTATACACACTAACATGATGGGTTTCACAGTTTTCATACGGATCCCTTACTTTTTTTAACAGCATTGGGGTTTTTGACATTGACTCGACACTCCATAACTGACACTGGTCGTAGAGAAAAAGCAAGCACCGTGCGCTATATATTCAACCTCTTTTTCTATTCTGACGCGCCATAATGGAAAAAGAGGTTGAATATACAGCTCACGGTTCAATTATTGAATTTTTCTTGCGGATCCCTAACTTTTTTGAAATATTATATAGCGTATTGAAAATTTAGGATTCTCATAGTGAAAGAATTTTTCAAATCGGTCCAGTAGTTTCGGCGCCTATTCAATTCAAACAAACAAACATACAAACAAATAAACAATGAAATCTTTCCTCTTTATAATATTAGTATAGATCACACATCGTCAGCCTATATATCTGTCCACTGCTGGTCATAGGCCTCCGCGCGACATGGACAGCGCCATAGATGGTTATAATTTGGGGGTTTATTGCTCACATAATACATTTAGAGTTAACCCAGTTTTCTAAAAAGTACTCCGCGAGACAGAAGGCTACGTAAACTATCTTTTTTTTCACAATCGACGTCATAGCTGGTCATAGCTTTATGTGAACGATGATAATACGCAGCGATGCTGTCACGTCGTCGCGTTGCCTGAGTCTAGTCGATTTTAATAATTCTCAGACTCAGAAATTATGCGTATGTGTTAATAATGGCGAGGCGTGTACGAGAAACTAACAGATTGATTTTCAAAATTTCTAAAGACCTAAATGTCGAACATGTGAAGTCGTTACCAAATTAAAATCAACATCAAAGCCATTCAAAGCATAAATCAATAACCATCCATTGAATTATAAAATGAAATACCAAGCCACAATAGAATAATTGCGGCCGATTCATTTGCAGAACAGGCTGGTCCAATTAAAATATTGCCTTTACAAACAATCGGAGGTCTGAGCTCGAAATATTCGGATATTAGGTTCGTTACGCGCGAGAATCACGGCTCTGTAATCAGTGTTGCCAGAGCGGATGGGAAATACTGAATTTATGATGAAATAAACATAAAAATTGTTTCAAAAGCTACAAAGAAATGTAATGTAGGTACAATAAATAGCTGGCTTTCTCTCTCTGAAAGCTATTTTCTTCCCTGGGTTAAAAGACAGTGTGTGTATTCATGCTATTTGTACCTTTGTTATTCTTCCTTGCATTCTTAGGTAGGTATGGGTTCTTATTAAGCTTAAGTTAATTTTTTTATTTAAATTTAAGTTTTTCTGTAGGTAGATATGTTACTTTTACAGTACCTGCTTATTTTTTTTAGATAGTTACTGGGTATTACACACTATAGTTACTACACAATTTAAATATATGTATTACACATATTAAATATATTTTTAACACAAATTTAAACTAAGAAACGACGCGTAGGTGATTATTTTTGAGCGTGAAATTGATATCAAAGTACAATTCATGTAACCTAAGACCTCATTGAATCCAACAAATTGAATTCTCTATTCATTTTGCCCAATATCATTTAGATTTGGCAGTAACAGATTTCACCAAACCCATTTGTAACAAAGGGGCAGAACGGCCCTGTGTTGCCAGTAATTAATGAAACCATTCCAATTCCGTATTTATGACGATGTTCTATCGATGGCTGCCAGTATCGCTCGCTTCTCGTGATAAAACGATACAATTTGAAGTTAATTGTCACTTATATCAGAATTATTTAGTGCTGGAAACATTTCTGGAACTCAGTTTATATAGATATTTTGAATAAATTGTCTGAGCGATTTATAGAACACTTCTTTATAAGATGTATTGCTAAAAAAGGCCATTTTTCGAGAGCCCTTAGAAAAGATACGTTATTAAAAAGTTATTGAACTTTACCTCTTCTGCAGATTAAACATAGAAATGCACAATACATTTTATTAACCTTACCTTACTTTACCTTGACCTTACTTAGTTTTATTTGAATAAAAAAGAATGTGGGTACCTAATTCCAATTTCAAAATTTAATATCAGAATGCAATCAAAACTCACCCAATCGCAGCCGATAGAGAACGGTAATTAACGAACTTGAGTTCCGTTTTCAAATTTACGGGATCCTGTAATCGAGCCGGTGTCATTGGACGGCGATAAGCGTCCGACAGTGCGATTGGCCGATGGGCCGTAACTCGAAATACTCGAACTTTGGGATTTACGAGGCAAACTCTGTTATAGATTTGACCCAATTTGCAGGGATCCGAAGGAATTGAATTTTTTCAGCCATAGTTGGTTCGCATTTTTTGGGCTAACTCACCTTAATGGAGGGTCGGTTATTATCATCAATTCGTATAGAATTCGGTGTAAATCAATTTCATTGTACATTTTGGACTTTATTGAGAATTATTTCGCCTCAAAATAGCGTTGTTCCGCTACAATTTATTATGATTTCGTCGCCACAATGCGATTGCCTATGCCAATTCCCATTCAATAAGCTTCACAAACAAAACAATACTTACAGTAGGTAAACTTTATTCCGCAATCGACGCAGTAAAACCAAATAATCCTCTATAAAAGTTTTTCTTACAGTTTTTCTGACCCTCTCGAGCGTTCATCAAAATAATGGGATCATTTCGGATCCTGAGCCGATGCACGGTTCAGTGTCAATCACAAAGTGCTGAGAATCCGCATCTGGTCCGCGCCGTTATTTGACGTGAGTGGGCTTGGGCGGCTTTTAAAAGTAATAGGCAATGTGTGGCCTTGTTGTACGGCAGGGGCGATTGTTATAGGTTAGACTGAAATAGGTTTTTAGGAATTGTTATAAAAACCGCTTCTTAAAGCAATAATCTGGCAATAAAAATAAAAATCTCTGAGTAAAGTGTATAACCGATGCAAGCGATTGAATATAAAAAAAAAGAATCCAATGGGATTTTTTTGTCAAATACCCCTGGAAAGCCGGCCTGGCCGCTATTATTAAATACATAAGCTGATAAAAGATTATACTTAGTTTGGTTATTTTATTAATAAAATATTTCAGCCAAACCCGATACATCGATACTTCACGTAACCGCATACCGTCCCACCAAATTTTTATGAACCCCGAACAGAGAAAAACAAATTGAATTCGTCAAAATATTTCCGTGGGGCGCCCTAAGCCGATTACTCGCGGTCTAAAAAGCACTGATACTGTTCGAGTTTTGTTTATTGTTTGTGCTTATGTTTACTGTTTGCGATGTAGGTAATGCGCGGTTTCAGGTGCTCTATTTAAGAGATTAGATGAATTTATATGTGGTCTGTTTATACTGAAACAAGCGACCCGCCCCAGCTTTGTACGGATCCATGTTGTACGTATAAACGTTCCTCTTGAATCACTCTATCTATTGAAAGAAATTGAATCAAAATCCGTTGCGTGGTTTTAAAGATATTACTGAGCATGGGACATACAGACAGACAGCGGGTGGCGACTTTTTATACTATGTATAATATTATGGTTATTTTCTATGTATAATTAAAAATATCTAGCTAGGGCTAGATGATGTTGTGTGGATTGTCCAGCACTATTTATTTTATATTTATAATTTATATTTAGATTGATTCAGATTATCTCTAGATTTATGGGCAAAACAAAGGCTCTCTACTAAAATATATAATATATATACTTACAAAAATCTAAACTAAAGTATTTTTCTCGTAGTCAAAAACTAAAACAATCAAAACCTTAACAACAAAAACGGCTAAACTAATCGTTTAGCAAACCAAAACACCAAATAAAATCACTTCCATTGATCAAGATTTTCACTTTCCAAAAGCCGACTTCCACCACGCACTAAACAGTCGTTCTCAAAAGTTAACCCGCACATTAATCTCTCCGTTATCTTCGCATTCGCCTCACGTGTGTACCTTCGAGACGTGCTTATTTGTATGCGGGCTCACCGCATCGATTTATAAAGTGTAAGCTTTGCCTATTGTTGTTGTATGGGACAATGGATTTTGGTGTTTTGTTTTTTCTGGAATGTTCTAGAAACAGGTGGATACAGGTTACAGTTTTAGAAATAAGTTTATTTAAGTAATTGTACGACGGTATTTTTTTTATATTATATTGTTTTATATTTTATGTATTTTTAAGGAGGCTAAGATATTCGGGGAATAGATATGAATGGAGAATGAATTTTATTAATATATGAGTGTGATTGTTAGTTATCCATATTTAAGAAAAGGAAATAGATAACTTAGAGCCCGCGACTTTGGGAGTTTTATATAATAGATTATAATAATAAAACTAAAGTTTAAGTTATTCTACAGAACGGCATCTGTATCACTTATGAAGTTGTTTGGACGAATCTGCTATAAATCTATTATAGCAGATTCGTCCAAACAACTTCATAGTTTCTTACACTTTGGCCTCTTTAGTAAGATATGACTGGTTTCTCAAAAACGCTCAGTTAAAAAAAACACAAAATGGCATAAAATTGCTATAAAATAAAAAAAAGTTGAACTATCATAAAGAAGTTCACGAATGTATTTAATATTTATTTTTAAATGTTTAAATTAGGTTCTGATCGCAAATGTGTACAAACGTTAACTGAATTTAAAGTTTTTGGTAAACTTTTTTAGGGATCCCGAAAAGTAAAAAATTAAATACCTCACAACAGTTCATAAAACTCAAATATTCCAACTTTGTTTAAAAGTTTGGGCAGTTTGAATTAAAAACGAGTCCGAACTGTGTCAGCGCTGAGGCCAAATGTGATATGTTTGTTTATTACTACGGACAAATCTTTATTAACAAAGTAAATGACAATTAAACTACCAAATTAGAAAGTATTTACAATAAAAACAATCGAGTTATCTGCAGACTGTTCTCAACTAGATGCACAGTAAAATTTTTGAAAACTCAGAGAGCCTCGGTACCCCACGGACCTAGGTCTCGACTCCAAGAGGAGCAAATTTCTAGCCACTGTCGGGCATATTTGAGCCTAATGAGATTCTCGGCCAAATCGTAATAAGATACAATAGAATAGTATAACATAAACAAGATAATTTTATGGTATATTATCTATTAAATAATTAGGTTAAAATTAAATCATTTATAAGTACTCTTTTATGCACACGTACCCACCTTTATAATGTTTTCTCTTCCAATTAGGTTTGCTGCAAGAGAACTATTTCTGGGTTAAGCTCGCCTTTGCTATTTTATTACATCGAAATGTTTATTTATGTATATTTTATCGTATAACAAAGAATTAAGAATAAATATAAAAATGATGGCAGCGCTAATTTGGGACGGCGAGACGCCTTAAGTTCATAAAACACATGACTCATGACAGGCGCTTATTACTGCATATTACAGTATCGGAGCCGCAAGTATTGATAACGATATCGGTTGCGAATCGAGTTTCAATATCGGCACGCGCAGTACGTGCCTTCAATATTCATAATCGATTCGCGATTCATTTGTTGAGAGCTTATTTTGTTATTGTTTTGGTGTTTGAGGGAAAAAGGGTTACTTCGAAAAGAAACAACGGTCTTTGTTTGTGGTTTTGTTTGTGAGCCTACCTTCTTCGATTTTTAAAAATATTCTTTTATTCTTACTGATTATGTTAAAGAAATAAAATTACAACAGATAACAAAATATCCATATCCATCACAATTAGTATTTAGCCTTAAATATATTTCCTAAAAATCTAAGATGCCACCAGATAACAGACTGCCCATAATGCTGGCAACATTGCTATGTTGGATGGCGAAGCTAATTCGTTTACCGAAATAAAAAGCCAGTATTCTAATCACCTGCGGACTCTACCAGTAGCTTTGTAAGATCTTTATATATTGTGTGTGCCTCAGGACCCCAAAGACCTAGAGTTCCATCCAAAACAGTTCAAATTGATACCCTAACAAACTATCATACTCGTATGTAAAACATAATTGAAAATTAAGAAAAGAAACAAGTGAGGACTAGCTTTTATTTGAAAATTTGAGCCAACTACAGACAGCAAAAATCTAGATGTAAATCTTCTCTTATAGAGTACAGACGGAAGCGTCGCCAAAACGCGCTGCTGGTTTCATAACCCCGTCGTATGACAATTCTGATGCGCTACTGCTACCTTTCTACCTAGGATAGAATAAACTACCAAAAAAGTAATGGCAACCCTGAAATATTGCAGAAAATAACGGACCAATAAATTTGACTTCTTACAGTTTCCAGCTCGGATAAGTTTGTGAATAACAACTTAAATTTCCATGTTTGTGAAACATAGACCCAACAGGAACAGCTATTTTCAAATAGCATCTATTTCAAGCTCTATAAAATCGAGAGCCCAACTACAAAAACATCCGATCTGTGATTATTCCTCGAGTTACCTAACCATGAACTTCGATGCTGCCCCGACCTAATCCACGGCTATTTATACAGTTTCCCCCCAAGCTCGTAAACTTATAAATAATAAATGTTTCTTCAAGACGCAAGTAGCTTTACATAAAAGTTTAGTTCATAGGTAGACCAATGAATTAAAATGCAGGAACGTCGATAATGAATTAATGATACATATTTTATAAGCGTCTTAGTAATGAATTAGCGTATACGTAATGCATTTATTTTACCATTAATTTGAGCAAAAATCCTTTATTAACAAATAAAATTACAATAATCTAACTAAATAAAAAACTAGTATTTACAATTGAAACAATTGAGCTAACTGCAGACTGTTGCGAACATACTACAGGTAGCTCAACTGATCCATAGCATTAATTTGATGAATTTTATGAAGATTACTATTATTTATTGAGGTTTATATACATTTTATACCTCTTATACGAGTAAATAAGTAAATACAATATGTCCCTTACATACAAATGAATTGAAAATATGTCGTCCCAAGTTGATTGACATAGAAGGAATTCCTACGAACCGTTCTCATTTTCATTATTCCATTAAACTGACACTCACTTTGTTTGAGCATCTGCCGCACTCCAAGATCGTTCGTCGTCGACTCACTCGAGTAAAAATAATAAGAGACCCGATATCTACCCTTGCAGTACCTACTTGTACACTGTATAGGTGTCGGGGCGTAATATAATACTGCGACGCGATGGATAATGCTTTGATTTTAGATTATTTTACCGTAAAACATATTTTATGGGTGCTCGGATCGTGTTACGAAAGGAAAAGGCTGTTTTTTTAACAAAAACAAACCTGTTTGGGTTTGTTTTGATGAAAAATGAAAATTTGAAATTAATGTAACAATATAACAAAATTTTGTGACGCTGCGCTGTCCAATTTACACTAACCAATTTACAAACTGTGTGGACTACCACACAGTTTGCCTCTGAATTAATAAAAAGCTTTACTGTATAGTGAGCTGAGCTGAGGTAAAGCTGAAGCAAGGGTGACAAAACGCATAAAAAACTGTAAGCTCAAGTGTCCATAGACTCGTCAAGTTCTCTTATTTGCGTAAAAACCGATCAAATTAAGATGTCGCAACCCAACACCGCTACATAATGAGGACAGCCCTCTTCTGTAATTGTCTGCTTTATTTGTAAATCGACACTGAGGACTTTGATGCGCCCTTGTTATTTTTTCACAGTTGCGTTTAATTTCAAATGTAATTTTAAACTTTAACGACTTGGGTGAGAGACGTTATGTTTGTCTATTTTTGTTTGAGCGTTTGTAGGTACAAAAGCGTTCCTACAGTTTCAAATAGTAATCAAGAATATGACGACCTCTAAGCCACGGTGGGCGAATGTCCGCCTGCGACGGAGGAGGTTGCGTGTTTAATTCCCGCCTCGAGACAAATGTTTGTACGATCTCCAGATATTTGTTCCGGGTGTTCTGATCGTTTTCAATACAAAGTGAAAACATCTATCTATGTAATGTATTGTACTAAGTAAGTATTATCAGTTATCTAGTACCCATAACACAAGCTTAGCTTCGGGCTAGATGATGCTGTGTGAATTGTCCAGCAATATTATTAATCTTGCAACAGAACTATCTCCCAAATTGAAAACGTATTTTCCACCTCCATTTTATATGTATAGTGGGAGGATAAACCAATGTTTCGTATTTCAATTTAAATATCTATTTTGTAATAAAACTTTAATCACCATAAAGCTTCTCCCTTCTCTAAAATTATAAACTAGTTTGCTTATCAAAGGAAACATTACCGTTTAGATAATAAAGGATTTATTTACGTACAGTCTAGCACTTAAGTTGGTGATCAGCCCACACGTTTAAGTTGAAATTAATGACGTACACGTGTTGCACGGTGTACTTAGACATAATGGACTTTTTAGTGTAACATCTCGTTATAATTTATTCTTAAAATGTTTTTGTAACATCTCTATTCATAGTTTTTAAGGTTTTGTTTATGGGTTTAAACGGTTCCGAAAATTAATTATTTTAGCTTTTGTTTTTGAACTTGTTTCGGTTTTTATTTAATGTTTGGGACAAAATTAACGCAGTTTGGTTCACAAGTGCACAAGTGCCTCATCAACGTCCAATGCTGGAGATGCCTTCCCAAAACAAGGGGTGTTTTGTCATTATAATGTTTTTTTATCATTTATTTTTAAGGTCTTTTAATTACAGTACCATGTCAGAGCTTATATATGGATAGGTACTAGATGATTGTTAGTACTATTTTAACCGGTATTTATCGCGTTTGCGTTTTTCTCGACGTTTCAACAGGTTTCCACTCTGTTGTGGTCACGAGATGACTGTCATCTGTCATCTAAAAAAACGCGATAAAAACCCGTTAAAATAGTACTAATCATTATGTGTTCATATCGCGTAAGTTCAATAATATTCATTACTAGATGATTGATATACTAAATACATACATACAGGACATATTTTGACTATACATAGTAAATACCAGAACACCCGAAACACATTGCAGATCGTACAAACATTTGTTCCTAGACGGAAATCGAACCCGCAACCTCCTGCGTCGTACGTCGCTGACTTTTGGCCTCAGCGCCCACAGAAGTCGTCAAGGCATATGTACAGACAGAAGCATTAATTGGTAACCCCCTCACAGAATATGTCATAGTTATCATTCAGTAGCATGTAGGTTCAAACCCGTGAAGATTTATATATTCATTTTAATTTACATAATTTTTTATTTTTGTTTTTTTTATTAAGTTTGTTTAATTGTTTAAATAAAAAACAAATGTTTTTTTCAACTACTACATTTCTTTTATCAGGAGTAACGATACTGAAATTTCGAGCCTGTATCACATGTAACTATGGTGTAGTGGTTAGTGTAACCGAGATTCTGTCACCGCACATCGTAATGATCGTCTTCGAATCCTTGCAGTGGATGTTTTTGTTTTTTAACTACTACTTAATTTTAGTAATGTAATGACATTTATTTATGTGTAATAGTGAAGTTTTTGTCTATTAGTATGAATTTAAAGTAATTGATAAAATAAAACAATAATAATAATTTCAGGTAAACAATTACGTTTATTTTTTTCAAAAATTTGCCTACACAAACAACAACACAAAAAATTTAATTAATGTTTTATTTTATTATTTAGCCTACTTACAAATAGCTTCCTATCCTGAAAAATAATATTCCATTTTCGATTTAGTGCTCGAGAATACACATGTTTTCATTAGATTTTCGTTTACTTTGCTAATCTAATGAATTAAACAATTTGGATCTCGTGTAAATCATGGAATACTAAATAATCAGGTAGTTTTGAAAATAAATGAGGTCAAATGGAGTTTTTCTGACAATGTTAAAAGGTAAAAATGTCATTAGGGTTTAGTAGGTAGTGATATTTATCGTCCTTTATATTTAGTGATACTTATCGCTTAATAGCTTAAGGGCTAACGGATCGGATCTCAATTTAAAACCATTTGACCCCACATATTTTCTATCGGATTTAGGTCCGAACTTTTATATGTCCAAGAAATAACAGTAATGCCTTGTAGAGATGAACAACCCTTGAGAAACCATCCGCGTAAGATGCACTGCACAATTATCATGGACAAAATAAATTTGGGCTTCTGGATACGCGATCCGCGTAGTAACCTTCAACACTTTCAAGCTCGTCATTCATGCGCCCAGTTATTTTTACTATTTCTCCAGGACCCATAGAGGATATCCATCTCCAAAACCTAAAAAGAAAAAAAAGTCAACTGTTATAATGTTAATTTAGTTCGTGTAAATACTAACTTGTTAAAAATATCATTATTATGATGAAATAATCATAGATAAAGGTGTTCGAATTTGTTGAGAATTATCAGTATTATCACTTACCTAAAGTTATTCATGCCCTACGATGGAGTTCAGCAGACAGTCCTATTTTTGCTGCTCGATAATTGTGTAAGTATATCAGCTGCATGCAAATGCCTTCTGTTGATGTTGATATCAAATATTGTTGAGCAGTAGAACGAGTGGATGCAAAAGGCGAACTAGTCTGAATGTCAACAATATTATTGTGGCGACTTCACTGATTTGTAATACACTCCTGTTGTTTATCTGCCATTGCTTCTTACATTCACATCCCCACATTTACACTTAAGCGCACGGTTTTTATCTGTAAGACAACAAATCAATAATACTTAAATGAAGTTAAAGATAACAAGGTTTTACTAAAAAAATATGTATTTGTTTCGTAATGATTATGACACAAGAATAATAAGTTGATAACTTACCGTAATTCAAAGCTAACGAGCAATCTCCTGATTACTCATTTACTGTTCGAATAGCACCGCGATCTTAGTTCTCACAAAATTCTTAATTTGCATAATTTCCTTCAATATTCTTCAATTCATTTATGATTCAAACCAGTAAGTCAAGACTAGAATTGAGTATGGCTAGTGACCTTTTCATTATTCACCAAGATTATATTTAAATCTACCCTCAAATACTTCTTTTTTTTCTTATCCAGTGTAAAGAGATCTCATAAATAAAATCCGCTGTCGAACACTAATAACATAAAATTTCGACGCTCTGATAACTGGTTCGTTGGTTTAGTTGGTTGGTGCGTGCATTACTTGTCATGTGAGCGATTAGATGTCTGGTTCGATTCCCATTGGGTGTTACGTTTTTGTTTCTTAGTATTTGAGTAAAAGATTTGTAAATCGTACAGTGATTTGCAATGTAAACTTTAGCTATTAGGGGGGTTACCAATTAATGCTTCTGTCTGTACCTTGACGACTTCTGTGTGTGGTTTGACTTATACATAATATATGTATATGTGTATATGGCTTAAGAACAGGAAATACGTAACTACCTGCATAATTATAAACAGTATAGGTACAGCAGAGCAAAACAAACAGCAAAGCAGTCTTCTATTCATCTTGGAAACTCTCGGAATTCCCTTGCAACTGTCAATGGAAATTAAACGGAGCAACCCCATCTTTGTCACATCATACTTGCCAAGTTACACATGCTATCATATTACACTTTGCTTTAGGAATTCCGACTCTGGGATTTAAACATTAAAGACTGGAGTTATGTATGTAGGTTGTAATGGTAGGTATACTAGCTCCCTTCTTTCTGTTGACAGAACAGCTCACAATTAGCTCTGAGTCTAAAATGAAATGTTTGTAGTAGATTGAAACGTGTCTTGTTTTTCTTACTGATAGTTTCAATTTCTGTAACAGAAAGAGAAATGATTGTACCTATGTGGGCATCATACCTTATTAGTTTCTTAGATAATCTCTGTAGTTTTTCATTTTATTTATTTATTTATATATGATTATTTATTTTGAAGTTATTATCACCTTGTGCTTGGGAACATTAATAAATCATCAAAACTCTCTGTATAATTGCAACAGCGCTTGCAAAAATGAAACAAAAAATGTTTAAGCTATTTGCTAAACAATCAGATAACCTTTTTAAACTTTCACGATTTGTTGACATATTAAAGAAAGAATATTTAAACGTAGGGGAAAATAAAAACAAAAGGTACGCGATAAATACCCGATAAATATTCTTTAATAAATCAGATAACCCTAATAAGCTAAACTTGTGTTATGGTTACCAGAGAATTCACAAACTAAAAAGGTTACAATAGATAATTTATTGTACTGCGAAACACCCGACACCGGACAAATATCTGCATATAAAACATAAATTTGTCTCACGGCAGGAATCAAAACCCTAACACGAAACATCCTGCAAAAAACATACGTCCGCTGCGCCACTAAAGTTGTAATGTTGATTTTGATTTTAACTTGTTATACCTACGAATAAGTGAAGATAAGTGAGCTTTCAGAAATCTTCATTTATATTTCAAATGCAGACATTCCCCAAGGCAAGTCAGCATATTTTAGTAAGCACCCATAAAAGAAGAACATAATAACTAGAAGTATTATTATATTATTTTATGACTTCCGATGGGGAGGTGGTCTCCGTTCCACCGAATAACTGCTGATATGCGAAGAAGCATAAGAGAGTTTTCCGCGCGATGGACTGGCATCGTAAAAGCGACGAGGATCCAGGATATTGGAGATTCTTATCCATTTCCTTGGGAATAATGATTTCAGGTTGAATAACGATCATAATAATAAGTGATCACAAATGTAAAGAAAAGCTTTCTGATAATAATGGAATGGAATGCAATGTCAGGTATTTTCACATTTTGTGCGTAATATAATATATCAGAATTTCCAATTATATATTTTTTTTATTATCCTCATTCGCCTTGTATTATGATGACCGTCGATCAAAAGATGATCAAAAGATGAGGCCAACAGCGCTTGTCATAAGATTGTGCCTTTTACGGAAAGTTTTTTAAAATGTAAGAAGTTTAAAACGATTGCTAATCAAATACGCTAATCAATAAGAACCAATCTGTACGTAAACGCGTGGAAAATTGCACCCCTGTTCACAACATGCAGGGCGGTTTGCATTTGCATACAATACCTACTCACTTAAAATGTAAATTTTAAAACAGTTATTTTAGGTGGGGATGCATGCACCTATTTGTTTAGAGCAACAAGGAAACGGAAATAAATTTGGTTGTGAAAGGGCGGGGTTTTGTTAGCTTTTTAAAAAGATTTCGTAAAGCATAAATTTATGTGGCGCTTTCAGAGGTTTTCAACTTTTTTAATAAAATTAATTACTGGCATAAATTTCAATAAAAATTTTGTCCGTTTCTTAAATCTTATACGCTAAGTATACCTACGAATTCTTATTTTGCGCTAATATTTTATTAGCGTTTGAAATTTTATTTGTTGTTAATAAAAATAAAAAAAAACTCTAAGTTAGCTAACTTTTAATAGCACTCTAATAGCACATTATGAAAAAATTTAAAGTGAACAACAACACTATTTTGATATATTAGAGCATAATGTCGGGCACACAAAACCCTTCAGCATTTTGACCATGAAGCCGCAAAAAACAAACATGTCACATCTCTAAATTTCACTAAACAGAGAGTGAAGTTCACCCATCCCCCATCCAATTCCTATTCCGCCCACGCGTAGCGACCTACCCTGTTTTATACGAGTACACTATCGATCTACGTTCACTCTCCACAAACGTTCTGACCTTCGGAGGTTGTTTATTTTTAGCCAAGGTACTCCAATTTTTTATTTGCTAAGAGCTTTGTATGGTCACTTATGCCTTTATTTTTAAATAATTTGTTATTGACAATTACTTCTCTTACTACGATGTTGCTGAAGTGTCTCATTTGTCGATAAGTTTAAACTATATATTCAGAAATCTGGTCTTCGAAGAATATTAAAAGTAGCACAATATAGAAAAGATATTAAGTCGCTTTGTCTCACAAAATATAACTATTTAATAATTATGGGACATTACACTTTCTTCGGATAATATTATACGCAGCATAATATAGAAAAGATCTTTAACCGCTTTATCTCGCTAAACAAATGGTCAGTTATTTCACTTGCAATGAATGGTTTTGAGATGATTTGATTTTTCAGTAAATATATTTTCACAAAGTTATAAAAAATTTCATAAATATCGAACGTACCTAACAATCCTTATGCATCTTTTGTTTTGTTGCACCTTATGAAGTTTAGTTTGCGTAATTAAACTGCAGTATCCGCAATAACTTACTAGTTCTACCGTAGTAGGTTACCTTCAGAATCTATGGTACCAAGGCCCTGCATTAGCTGCAATTTTATATAATTTATGAATAGGCCTTTTCAGCGCACGGAAGGCGCAATCTCACTTTATTTTCATTTTGGTTAGCTTCATTTTCATGTAATTCTTTTTCAAATACAATCCAGACAGTAACCATCAAAACAATCTTGCGAATTCGCTCCGCGAGACATCACTCCGCGAGAATTCAGTGCGACTCAGCGGAATGGCGGCGGCATCTGGTGCTATAAGAACCTTATGAACTGCCTTATCGAGTACCTTTTTGACACGTTTCGAGGGTAGCCTAGATATGAAAGGCTTTGACGCGTGCTAATAGCTTTTGGGTCAGGGCTTGACTGTCGAAAAGAAAATTGAGTCTAAACTTTGACACAATTTTATGGAATTCGAGTTAAAAATGCTACTTCGCGCTTTTTCTAAACGAAATTGAAACAAAATTTATCTTCGTGTTTTGAAAAGTGAAATATTTAAAAAAAAATGTATTATGACGATATTTTTCTTAATGATAAACATTTATAACCTATCTCAAACGCGTACGCGGGACCTTTTTGGGTAGATAGGTGTTTGTTCATTGTAAGTTATACAACATAAATAAATACCTAATTGAAGATTGCAGAAAACATAAACAAAGAGATCCAGCTCATTTATGTTTTCCTGGTATTAATCAGTCCGTGTCGCAACGACAGACACGTTTCAAGGGGCACTGCAATCTTCGCTGAGATGACGCCTTGCACTTATGCTTGCCTGGTACACGAGTGGCAGAAAATATGCTGGTTTTGTTTTTGTTACAGTTTACTTTGTGATTTCACCCATGTACCTACTCTTCGGAAATGTACCTAATGTTCTACAAAAATAGTACCTATCTTTAATATATCGTAAGCGAAACAATACTTTTCGATTTGATTAAAATATTTGCCAAAATTCTGATAGTCAGTTTCTGCCGTAGCGCATCAGCATTGCCATACAACGAGGTAATGCAGTCAGCGTCTTGGGGACGCTTCCGTCTTGATTTGGATCAGTTGAGCTACATCTAGTTTGCAACTGTCTGCAGTCAGCTCAATTGTTTCTATTGTAAATACTAGCTCTATTTTGGTTATCAAATTGTATTTCTTTATGGTTTTACTGACTATTATGTAGAACACAGATAGTATTAAAAAACACAAAATTTCAAGACCAAGAAGTCGTGTTAGGTTCGTCCTCAAAATCACGTGTTTTTTGTATCTCAACAACTATTTATCGTCGCAAAACAAGTTGACCGAAGAGATTTAGCTGCCCCAAATAGATCTTTCTGTCCGACGCCTTCTTTTTGTAATTTCCCGGCTAGTACGAGAAACTCGCAAGACTCTTAATCCCTACAACCAATCTCCTTTTGCAGTTCCTTTTTAAGTGGCGCAGAGGCGCTAGCAAATCCTGTAAAGCTTGTCTCGTTTTAATCTCTCTCCAGGGACGATTTACTCACTTTGTCCGTAAAGATATTTGTAGAAAATGCAGATCGAGTGTTTTGCTGCCATTTTTCTGATAACGCGTAAATATATTTTATTTTAAACCTTACGTTAAAATTTTTAAAAACAATTTTTACAATGCTATTGCAGCTGCATTCCTTAGAATATTTTTTGGTGGTATTGCATTATTTTTCTATGATTGAATGTTATGGTGATTATGAAGTGTAACTATAACTAAGCCCATGGCAAATTGAACTAAATAGGTAATTAAATTGAATTGAATTGAAAACTCGGAAATACTATTCATTATTCATCATATTCATTATAAATCATATCTGTTGACAAATACTTAATACCTTAGGTAATACTAATTTGCCATGCACTTAGTAAGGTATACTTAAGATCTCCCAAAGGCAACGAAAAATTTAATCAAGTATATACAATTTAGCTTCTAACTGCTAGCAATATTTTTCTCTTATCTGTGCGAAACGAATGAGTGAATGAAGGAATGAATGATGGTAATGAAGAAGATGGCAAGGTGGAATAGTAATATCGCGAAGGGCGCAAGATGGGCGCAAGCTTAATCGTGACTTTGAGAGATAGTAGACAGGATTTTGTTTTAGCCGACTCTCAGAAAATAGATGGGCCTTCAGCAGTGCAATAATAAGACGTGGATATTCGTCGCCTGCAGATAATAAAAATCATCTCGCAAATCTTTATTATTTACCTACCTATACTCCAGCAAAACTTTAACTACAATGTTTATAAACATACTGCTCTTAACTTATTTTTTTCTAGTTTTCAATTCGACTTCTCTTTCTCGCTTAGTGATTCGAAGCTGAAACAGACAATTCGTTTTTGTTTGAGTTGTTTACAAACATTATATCTCGAGACAGACTTGAGTAGGTATAGTTCTGCATACAGCATGCTTAAGCCAAGTGAACCTGACGTTATAGTCTATAAAAACTGAAATAAATAAAAATAAGGCTTTCAAATGAGAAGACTAGCTTCATAAAAATATTATGCTGAACACACAATATCCTTTGTAATATCTCAGATGCATTTTAACTTATTATCCCTCATAAAATAAATAATATTTTTTCCTTCGCTATTATAGTAAAGACTGCTAACTTTTATTACGTTCTTATAAATATCCATACACCTACGATACCTTTATAAATAAACATAGAACAAAATCCATGCATAAAACAATGCGCTGATGCTTGCACCCTAAAGCTCCCTATTCGGGGTGCAACCCCCATTTCTTTCCAAAGATATATGATTTTAATAATCGCCAAGATTACGGCAAGGAGGGGCTACATCTTCAAGTGTCCCTCAGAGGCCTGTCTTGAGAAATTGTCCCTGTAGCTATTTCATTTGTGAGGACCTCTTGATATATGCTTTGTGGACCTTTTTTGTTCGGGACCTCCCTTTTATTTGAATACGGATTGTTGTTTATGGTCCTTCGATTGCACGGATTGGTTTCAATTTGTTTTCTGCTAAAGCACCTTGTGATTGAAAGGTTGGTTGATTTCGCGACTTGTATTTTACAGTAAGCAACCTGAATTGTATTTTGTAACCTAAAACAAAATAGCCAGGTAAAAGCTAACTAAACAAATTTTGATTCTAGCACAAAACGACAACGATTAAAAAAAGCGTGTAGTAAAACAATACTTTTTGCAAACTTGTGCGAATAAGACGGGTAATTAGGATCTGGTTTAGATGAAACTTTCTCTGCTGAATTGTACATTCAATTACTTATGTACAGCGACAATTGTGCCACTCCATTCTACCTTCATTCACGCGTATTCAGAAAGACAAATTCACGTCATAATGTTCAACACAATCACCGAACACCCAGGCAGGCATGTACCTAAGCTTAAAGACAACGAAAGCAAAATGGCAGACATGCTTTTATTGTCTGTCACTTTAATTATACAACGTCTGGATGCAAGCGTCGTACAGGTGGGAACAATTAAGATGTCTCTGACAATTTCGGAAGCTGACACGTGACGACTAATAATTTCACCCGCCGTTTATTAAGAAACCGCTGCACCCGCTGCACTCATAAGCACTTGTCACGCGGTTTTCGCGCCATAACAGCCATTTTGTGAGCGTCAGCCATTTTGTGACGCGAAGATGAACGATGTTAATTGCAATTTCGTAGTTTTGATATCTGTTGGTAACGGCTGCGGGATGTGATTAAAAGTTGGGACAGTTTCATGGGAATCAGAGGTAGATTGCCTGACTTTACATATTGTATTTGATGGAGGCAACATGAAACTAAATAGATAGAATATTTAACTAGAAAAGTATAACTACATGACATGTATACATGGTAACACTGTGTTTACCAATGTTGGACCATTGAACAACAATAGGTTGGTGTTGGTGTTCACAATCGTCTTAGACATAAGGATAATTATTCAGTAGGTAAAATTCTTTTTTAGGATTTCATATTAAATACTCAAATTTTAAACATTTAATTATAATAACAAAATAATAATATGTATAAAATTTAATCGTGAATTCTGAAATGTTCTTTCGAAAGTTCTTCGCTTGTAAGACACATCAGCATCATGCATCTGAAATGATCTAATTTTTTATTTCAGTGATTTAAACGATTAACCGTTTTCTTATTTCATTTGTCAGGTAAGAAACCAACTGTCTCGCAGTGCTAACTCCACCGTAATATAACTTATTGCGGGGTGTTACTGCTAGCGACAGCATGATATTAGCCAGAACCAGGAGTGGCCACTCCAGCACCCCTTTACACACTCCTGCACTCCTAAAATGTTTATAGTTATAGTTCCTTAGTGTTCTGCTACAGTTATCTACAAGGTGTCCCGTCACGGCGCATAGAGGGTGTTATGAAATTAGCGAGACAACAGACAGACAGTTAAATGAGTTTATCTCCACGTCTGGTGTCGGAATGAAAATCAGCGAAATTAATGTTTGTTTTGCTTCTCGTTTCGTTATTGGACTGGGAGCTAATTAGTTGGTTGGAAATTAGTTCTCCCGACTTGTGACCTGAATTAATGCTGATTGCGATCCTTCCCGTTTAGGGATTAAAATATAAAAGCGGAGGTTGAACGTAACAAATGATAATTGAAACGAAATAGCTTGCGACTGGGAGACTTCTACACAATTAAAGAATAGAATAGACAATTTTTTATGAGCAACTCATACAAAAACATGCTTATATAAATTTATGTTAAAGAGTTATAGACTAAACAGAATTATTTTTGCAATGAGTCACAGAACGGTCTCTGTCTCAGCTTGAGCTGGTTGTGCACTCATTACAGCCAGCGCTGATCTTCTGACAGAGCCGTTTAGTGACGTAACGAAGATTTTTTTTTTAAATCTAAAATAAACATTTACATAAGATTTCATACAATCAACAAAAGTCTTCTTAAGGCGCATACAGCACCTAAACTAGCGCCACCACCTACTTTATGTTATTATTCTGTTTAACAAAGGAATTTTCAAAAATCCATCGTCCAGTTTGTGATACCTATCATAAGCTTTTTTTTAATGCCTCTGTCACGAAAATAGATTTTGGTGGCCACCAAGGGCAACTTCGTATCTCTTCCTAAACTAAATAGAATAAAACTATTACAGAGGATAAACATAGAAATCTAAGCGTGTCACTACGCGATTGAGTAATTTATACGACTGCATTATGTGTATAAAAGAAGTGTTTTGTTTGTCCAGGTACAACGAAATAATTATGGAAATAAGACAAATACTGAATAGAACGCCGAAGCTGTATAATAAGGAAGAGTCCATAATAAAACAATACCGAAAATACAACTAAATAAAAACCACAATAAAATAGCTATCCCTATTTATGGACCCTTCTGTTCCCACAAAAACGGTTATCGAAGCAAACTAAATTTGTTAACCCTGAACACCCAAATAGCTGCGGGCTATGGATGTAAAAACTGCATGCATAGGGGAAGTTTAGGCCCCAGGCCCCAGGCGCAGAGGTATGGGTTACACAACGTTCAACTGTATCCATTACTTTGGATAATGAGGCTTTGGAAATTAATTGGGGTTTGCGTGGTTAAAATTGTTGTAAATGTTTTTGAATATCGAAGACGTGTGGTACGGTACTTATGTAGGTATATGTTGTTGGTTTTGTTTTAGCTTAGGAACAGAATTTCCTCTGCTTCTACTGTGTCTTTCTATTAGTTTTACCTATTATAGTTATAACCTTTTTATAGTTACAAATAATAAAATCACAAAAGCTGAGCGGAGTATTTTAGTATATTATTCAGTACAATATTCACGCTAAAAAAATCACAAACGATTTTGGAGTAGTGTAGCTTACTACAATAATACTCCTCAAAATCCTACTCCAGATTTCTTTGAATAAAACCCTTGTAGCAAACACTTAACGAATATCATAGGCGGATATATTCAATTCAATTCAATTCAATTTATTTATTTATCAAGACAATACAAGTCCAATATGTTTAGTAGGCTTACAACTAAGGGGTTAGTACTTAAAGTTTAACCTAGATTTAGTCCTTTGGACCAAATTATAAATTATGGGGCAGTCAAATTTTACAGCTATCGCTGTTAGGATGCTGTTACTGCTACCGCGGATTCTCCGGAGAAGTGAGGCTGACTTTTTTCGCCAGATGGCATCGAAGGTGTCCGTGCGTGCCTGGGCAAACATAGCCGAGGCACTGCAGAATCGCGGCAGTCGCAACAGCAACCTAAACGCGTTGTTGTATTGGACCCGCAAAGCATTGTAAGCTTTTTGGGTATAGTTGACCCACAGACTCGCTGAGTAAAATGATGTACAGTATGCTCTGAATAATGTAACCTTCACTGCATCTGTACATCGAGCGAATCTGCGGGCCAGCATATTCGCCCTGACTGACAATGCTCTGCGTTCCCTCTCTATATCATCATCGTCCTTGAGGTCGTCAGTCACCAAATGTCCCAGGTATTTAAAGTTAAACACTCTTTTGAGAGCCACGCCATTAAGTGTCACCGATGGGACAAATAAGGGGCATTTGGTGCCGGCTTTGAAGACCATGAACTCTGACTTTTTTACGTTGTAAGTAAGTCCATGTGACGCAGCATAGGACTCACATACGACAAGAAGCTTTCGGAGAGCACTGATTGATGGAGCCAGCAGCACCATGTCATCGGCATAGCTAACGTTATTAACACATATCCCATTCACGTGGCAGCCAACAGGCATGCTGCTGAGTCGCTCAATCAGCTGGTTCACGTACAGGCAGAAAAGACTTGGAGAGCTCAACCCCCCCTGCCGCACCCCGCACTCCTGCCCATATGCGTCCGAAAGCTCATCAGCCCACCTCACTCGGTTCTGTTGATTTAGGTACCAATACCTGAACAGTGATACCAGCTCTGGCGGAAGCCCCGCGTCGTTCAACTTATCCCAGAGTACATCGTACGACACCATATCGAAGGCCTTCGAGAGGTCCAGGAAACAGGCATACACGGATGTCTTCCTGTCCGTGTAGTACTTAACAGTGTGTTTCAAGCTAAGGATAGCAGTTTCGTTTGAGAGACCAGTACGAAACCCAAATTGAGCATCGTGCAACTGCAATTGCTTATTTAGGTGAGAGTTTAGCACACTGTCAAGTACCTTTGCCACAATCGAGGCCAACGATATGGGTCTATAGTTAGACTTTTCAGACATATCTCCAGTCTTGTTCTTCACGACTGGTACCACCAGAGTCCTCATCAGTTCGGCAGGCAAGTATGAATGACTTATGCATACATTATACAGCATAGCCAGTACTCGAGGGAGGTGGTCACCAGCATGCTTCAGGTGCTCGACACTGAGCCCGTCGTGCCCAGGGGATTTGCCGCCTTTCATTTTATTAATCGCGGCTCTAACGTCTTTGGCTAGGATTATTGTTTTAATCCGCTGTGCACCACGGTTCTCAGTTTCACACCCTCTGCTTGATGGTCCTAGAGGCGACTGAACATAAAAATAATCCTTGAAAATATTCGCAATCTCTACAGGAGTGGATGCACCATTGACGCTCACTGGAGTGCTAGGCCTCACATTTAATTTTGATGTGCATTTCCAGAAACTTTTAAAATCTGCCTTAGAGTGATGTTTTGCTAGCAGGTCCATTTTGATTTGGTCCTGATGGTTTTGACACCACTTTAGCCTACTTTTAAAAATCTTACGCGATTGAACCATGGCGTCATAAATTGAGCCGCAACTTGGTTTACCGTGCCACGCCCATATACGATATTTCGACCTAGCACTCAAGTGAGATTCACCCACGTGTTTATTCCACCCTGCCACGACTTTTTTACCCTTGCGTCTATTCATAGATTTACTAGATTCTCTAGCTGCCTCACATAGAATATTAATGATATTTTCATATAATTTATCTATTGTTTGCAAATGTTGTTGATTAAAACAGTTAAAATCACAACACTTTTGAAATTGATGAGGAAAATCCACACATTTTAAATATATTAAATGTGTGGATTTTCCTTAATATTAAAGACCGGAAGTACCTAAGCGGAACTACGCCCTCTGGCGGCGCGGTTTGTTTTAATGCAATTGTCATGCAAATTTAAGAATTAATCTACCCGCTTTAACTTGAATTCGCCGAGTTTACGATCTATGTTACCTTCATGACGACTTTAAAATTAAAATAAAATAAAGTTAGGAGTGCCGTCAAATATTAAATTACTTTTACTTAATTTTTATTGTTCAACTCTTGTTACGAGGTATTATAGCATACATTTAAAAATTAAAGATCAGTGATAGACAAGCAACAAAAATGCACTTTCTTCCAACACAACACGGTACATTTTTAATTGTGAAGTCTCAATAATTGCGTTGCGTATTATTCACCGCGAGCTGCCGGAACAAACCAAAGAGTAAATCGCTGAACTGGTATTAATTTCCGCGCGTAGTGAATTTCGAATAAAAAAATATGTTCCATTTTTAAATTCTGTATTTTAAACGAAACAGTTTCTCGTTTCACAACTTTTTTCGAACATTGAATAAAACGCTTTATTTTTGTCGAAGCACGAACAGCTCTAAAACTATTTGCGCAATTTTTATAAAAATTTCGGAGCTTGGAATTCCAAGCGTGTATAGAATATTTTTTATCAATTTCAATTGATAATATAAAAACGCTAATCTCAATTCTGCTGTAATAACCATAATATTTTCTTAGCCAGAGTTATTTGCCAAATGTACAAAAAAAATCCAGTTACAATCTACCTAATAAGATAACAATATACCTAAGGTGTGCTAAGTTTTATAATAGATATTTAATTATTAATATAATTACCGATTTTAATAATAAATGTTTCTAAACTTAATTAAACTTAACTTAAATAATTATTTGGATCTAGGTTAAGTTTTATGAGACGTCAGGGTCGAAGTAGTGAATAGATACGATAGTGTACTTTTTCTTTTGAGTACTATGTTCATGTGTATTTCTTCTAGCACATTAAGTAACTAACCAAGTAGCAACTGGTCCATCGTAAAAAGGAATACAAATAGTCTACTAGCGTAATATCCTGTAATTGTCCTGAGAACGGCAGAGGGGCCGATGGCGACTAAGTGGTCAATTGATCTCCACGGGTGGTCGTGGTCATCGGGAGAAAATTGTCGACAATTTCTACTAATATCTGTCAGGAAGTGCTGTTCTGCAGTTAATTGGATGCAGGGTTTATCTATTAATGATTCAATCTGTTTTGAACTTTATTATGTGGTTTAAATTACATTTTAGTTTGGTGAGCTTTACGTATTATGTGTAAAAGTGCATTAATCGCTTTGTAATCAAATGTCAAAAGCATTTTTAGCATTTTATGATCCATTTTATGTTCGTCCAAATGGCAAAAGATGAAACCCATAAAAAGTGTCTCTTACAAAGCCGACCGCTAAAATTATAAAAATCAATTTGTCACCAACTTTTCCCCAGAAAAAGTAATATTATTATCGTTCCTATAATTTTCTCTTTCTAAAACTGGGGGCTGCTATTATTGAAGTCGTTGTCAGATGCAAATCAAGCAGGCAGTCTTTTTCAGGGGTGCTGAAATATGGGGCTATAAACGGCAGGCTCCCAATGTTGGCGACACCTGACGGTCACCCTATTGGATTTTGAGGATATGAATTAGTGCGGGTTATTGGAAATGTTGAAGGATTTTCGCAGGTTATAATGTATGTATATGTATATATTTCAAAATGGTAAAAAAATCAAAATGTCGGCTTTTCTCATTGTTTCTGTGCCATAAAATTAAAGTACCTAGTCAGATATTTACCTACCTATTTAAATAAGGAGCTCATTGGATCCAACTGCTCTGCCAAGATTTCGATCCCTTTTTAATTGTCTAAAGTGTTGGCCTAGTCTGATCATACAAACTCGTAGATCTTTTTAGTTTTACTGTATTTAAATGTTTTATTTTGTTTCAGGTAGGTAAGCATATAAACTGACACAAAACGCACACCTCAGCGTAAGTAACTACCATCTTAAATTCTATTATTATATTGACTAGGGATGTTGAATATCCTTCAGATAATTTAGCGCCTAAAGAGCTTCTTGTAAACTTTGAGCGGCGAAGAGCCTGTCTAGACCCACCAGGGTCTTCGAAACTTGCAGCCATTATAAGATTTCGTCGTGTTGTAAACAATGCTTCAACTTATTTGTAGGTAGACGGTTGCTTAAGGTCTATTTAATTTTTACGTCACTGCTTACTAATAGGTTTAAATTTAATTTTAACGTCACTTCGAACCCTTAGATTTTAATGACTATTATTTCTATACAGCATTATATTGCCCCAAGCTAGGCAGAGCTTGTGTTATGGGTTCTAGATAACTGATATACCTAATACAAGATAGATATTTTTCTATAGGTAAATTATAAACTTTTAGAATACCCGGTACCGCGTCACAGAGGTCCTCACAGGTAAAATCATTCAGTTGGATATTATCTTTAGTGTCTAGGTACCTCGACATACATAGTTTAGAGGTATGTAGGTGCATAGTTAAATTTGTTACTGGATGGTACATTATGAACAAAATTAAAAAAAAACAACTATTCACAGCGTGAAATATAATGCTTACTTTTTGTGGTCCGTTGTGTGTGTGCTTAGGGGTTCTTAATAGGTATACTTGCCGAAATAATTAACAAGCAAACGCCCCATCTAGCCTGATAGTTGGCGATTGGCTACCTTAGGTATATTGAAGAACATTAACCTACCTATGGTTGGCATATGGATCCAAATGAGTCTTGTCTTAGAAAATGACAATCCTTCACCTTGGTCCGTCCATTGCCTTGCTATTTTCTACCAGTTGACACCTTAACTTGCTAGCTTCTGGCTGTGATCTCACTTGGGCTTTACCCGGTTAAAAAAGAGCTCATGTCTTTCCCCGGGATGTTGTATTCATCCTGCAAAATATAACTAGGATTCGTTTAGCTAGCCGTTTATCTTGGTTTAATACATTTTCTATAGATTCGTATATATTACTTAGGAAAGGAAGTATTGACGCAGAATGCCCAAAACAAGAAAGCACAAAACTCTTAGATTCCAGTAAAAGTTCATTGAACAGCCTGTTTATAGCAGTTTCAATATTTGTTTGATGTAAATAAGGCTGAGTTTGGAAAGTGGGTAGATCCGTTTTGTTCTCTAATCCGTTCTGAATTGTTATTGTACTTTGAGTTTCAGCTGTGAGGAAAATAATAATTGGCTCTCGGCGTGAATGTTGGCTTTTATTGTGAACGGTTGTGAAAAATTTATCGAAGAATAACTTACTTATAATTATTATTATTATTACTTGTACGAGCATTTTTGTACGCGTTTTTCGCTAATGATAAAAAGCCTATACGTTTCTTCATAAAATGATATCATAAGATAAGACTATGATTGTGTCTATAAACCTTGTAAATAAAATAGTCAATATGACATAGTTTTTTTATATAATTATTATTGTTTTTATGTACTTTCAGTCATTTTAACTATAATCAAAAACAAGAACCAACCTCAATCGTTTTACTGCCAGGCTAATCACAATCATTTTATTTTTTAAATTTTAGCTCAGTAAAGTCAGTAAAGATTTAATAAATCTATATCTATACTAATATTATTATAAATTTTTATTGTTTCTTTGTTTGTTTAAATTGATTAGGATCTGAAACTAAAGGACAGATTTGATAAAATATTACACCATTAGAATCCAAAAGTTTCCTTGATTATAATAGGCTATGGAATATATTAAAAAAATTTAGGGATCGGCATGAAAAGTTCAATTTTTGTTTTAAATACGCGAGTGAAGCCGGGTCCGAACGCTAGTCCAATACATTTTGGTGAATTAATCTAAGTTCAAAACAACACCTCAACTGCAGCTTTAATTTAAACATAACAAAACAAAACACGTAAAAGTCATAAATTTTAAAAGATTTACACGGATTTAATATTTTTGAATCGTAAATCCTCCTTTTCCCTTTAAATTTAAATAAAAGTAGATACATAGGTACATACTGAACAAACATTTTTCATTATACCATCTTTTTTCCAATTATTTTAATTATTAATTGTTTAAAACATACAGAAAATTTCAATTATCTAACTAAATAAAAGCTAGTCTTTACAATTGAAACAATTGAGCTAATTGCAGACTGTTGCGAACAAACTACAGGTAGCTTATTATTATTATGCGCTGAATTTGTTCCTTTAGTTTTAATTTTAATATTACTTTAAGTTTTGTACGTAAATCGCAATTCACATTGTTACTTACACACACAGTTAACATTTTTTCTATTTTATTTTAGAATGTACCTACGCAGTTCAACCTCTAGTTTCTATATCTATGCACAATTCATTGATAATTCGATACAAAACAAACACAACATAAATTAAACAAAGTTTTACAATGCTATTTTGGATAGATGGATATAAAATATCTTTGACGCACATCCATCCATCTCATATATCAAAGTTATCTAGGTAAATTTTATCAAAACATTTTATTCAAAATGCCGTATGCAGCATGCAACTTGTTACCAGTTCGCACCCTTCCCTTTGTTTGCATAAGTCACTAAAACGCACCCCTGCTAATGAAAACCTGAGGGAAAATTCGGGAAAACTCATAATAATATAGGGTGAGTGGCCAGACACGGTACAGGATGCTTTCATTTTACAAGGAGCATCTTCTATCCGTTGTAACGTCGTTTTCACTTTGCCGAGGAGTTCCTTCACACGATGTTCTTTTGTTTTTCTCTTTATGCCAATTTGTTGAATATCTTTTATTTTGAAGCATTTTTGAAGCTACATTTTCTAAAGTATGAATTCAAGAGGTGCATATAGGTATTTTGATTTCCGAACACTGCATTGCGTGTTTGGAAATTGTGTGCTTTTGGTACCGTACATTAAAGTACTTTTATAAAATATGTATTTTTTTTGGTATCTTAATATACAAGCTTTGTTCCTCACCTATTTCATAACAGAAAATAATCCATCGGAAAATAATAATATAAATTTAAATCGAAACTTGGTTATTTTCCATTAAATAACCCCAGGCTTAACTTCCGATTACCGGAAGGATACTTTTGTGTGCTTTTGCAAACCGGAAGGAAGACCGGATTAAAATATACATTTTGTACAAACAATGCGCAGATAAAATCTGCTGAAAATTTGATATCAATATTGAATTCAGCCTTTTTTAATTCGTTGTTTTATAAAAAAGATTGAATATGTGGAAAAGTATAGCTGCGTAGATTCGGTACTTAATTTTTTATGTATTTACCTACCTAGGTATTTACAAAGTCCGTGTATCTATATGTATGCTTATGCGCTATTTATGCATAGCATATATGGGCACGTTTTCATAATTCTAAGAAAAAGTCTCCGGGAAATATTAGTCCTACAATAGTAGGTACTTTTCTCAATTCAAAAATTGTAGTGATGCCATCACCCTGTACAAATCTCCCAAGCCATACAAATTCAAAAGGCCGTCAGGATCGGGCGCGACGCAAAGTTATGCAGATGTACGACAGATGGCGCTGCACCCCTCAGGTTATCGCAGATTAACTGAAAACCCCCTGTTTAGCTGTAACTGAGTTGCGTTTATTTCACCTGTGTCTATGTTCGATATTGTTTGCAGATTTTACAAGCCTATGCCTGCTCTTTTCACTCTACACATCTAAAGCACTGTCGCTACCTCGTGAATGTAATTTTTTTTATTGTAATTTTACAGATAAATGTCACTAAAAGTCTGAGAAACGTTCTTCAACTAAACCCTAACACGATTGATGCACATTTCTAGATATTACAAGTGCTATTTTTATTGCATTGAGGCCTTTATTATAAAATTTACAGCCTTAACCCTTATTGTGAAATCTCATTCTGCCCACCACAAGGCACAATGCCTCCGTTTTACTATCCATACGTCAGTCCGTTTATTATCTCACGTAGCTTCTATGTACAGTGCGCGTCAGATATAAGTACCCCCCCTATCTCAATGTATGTGGGACATAATAGTTGTTATTTTTGGGAATTTCAGACTTTGAGTATTATCGATCCTGAGCGGCGTGAGATAAATTTTGCATGTGAAAATTTGTGATAATTTTACAAGGGAATTAGGAGTAGTCGTAAATATTTTGTAGTCAAGGGGGGTACTTAATTCTGACGCGCACTGTACCTTCATATCAAATACAACTTTACAGCCCCTAAACCATGAATAACTTAGATACCTCACCCATCTTCACGGCGCATTTGTGTAGGGAGCTGGCTTAGGCTGATTTCCCGGGCTTAGAAACCAGCCACGAAGAGAATCATGTAATTTTGGTTATACATATATACACAGTATACTATTTACCTAATAATAATTTTTCTATGTATACCATATAAAAAATCATACAAACGTATTCGTTTTCGTCTACATCAAAAAAACATTATCGGAAAATAAATAAATTATAACCTAGACTAAAGACCTTTTAGGTCTGCGTTAGAAATAGTTAGTTGACTATTTCCTTAGTCGAAACAATAATATTCACTTCAAATGTAAACGCTTAGTATTAAACTAAGACCATAACGTTTATATTTCTACTAAGGTTCTTATTCATCTCGTAGGTACTAATATTTCCACAACAATATTTCACGAAACTGGAATCATCGCCAGAGATGACAACTCAGCTATGCATACACCCCCAAGATATAACAGGTAAGTTTGCCTCATCATTTATTTACGCGTGCGTAAAACTCCCCTTAATTTGGGTAATTATTTGAGCGGTGAATCCGCTACTCAAATATTGAAAGTGTGTTGCTTTGATGTCGAATCTCCCTAAGTTTTGGGTAAAATAATGAGTTGGAAGACGCACCGTTAGGGTCTCTGCGGTTGAGGTGTTTTGCTGAGGGTTTTGTTTGGTTTTGTATTTGTTACAGAAATATTTAGGTAGTAGCCACATAGCTACATATTTATTTAATTTTAAAACAGCTTTTTTATGCTATGATAAAATAATTTATTTATTTTATGAGGCCATATAAAAGATGAAATAGTTTAAAAAAATTCAAAATAAAAAGTTTTGTAATCATTAAAGTCCAATGAACCCTTTGTGTTACCTCGATCTTTTTCAAGAATAAAGTTAACCCAAACGTCATTAATACGTGCACAAACCATGTATGAATGACTTTTTGGTCCGTGAATCTTCGCGTTATTTCCAAAGGTCCCCCTCATCTCAATTCAAAGGTACCTGCCCACTAACATTAAAGAGCTCAAACAAAAACCAAAATTTCCATTTCAATAGCAAACGTTTCCACACGAAAAGTTACATCTGAGGGTCGGACTTCATATATTTAGCTGAACAAAAGGACATGGCTAGAAATGTTCTTGTTTGAGGAAAAGGATAAAAATTAAATCGTGCAATAAGTAAGTAGCGAAGCTATATGTACTAAAATGAAGAAATATTGTTATTTCATCAGGACAACACAAATATACGGACTATATTAGTACCACACACACGGTTAGTAAAAGTCAGTCAAAATATCATCTGACCAGATTTTAGATAAAGATTTTGATCTAGATGTAACCGTTCGTAAGGGCTGTAGGTATGTAAGGTTCCATCGCTGCTAAATGGCTGCAATTTGATCAGGAGTAAAAGCAAAAGAAAATGTACCATCGTCGAAATATAAATAATGCTGGACACCACACAGCATCATCTAGTCCCAATAATAAAAATAGAGTCTAATCAGAGCTTGTTTGGTACTAGATGGCAAACTTGCAACCTCTGTATTGCTGGAGAATCTTCGCTCACAGTGCCATGGGGGTCGTCAGAGGTTGTCAAAGTTATAAGTACAATGAAATTCTACCAAACACATCTAGAATCTAGGCGTCTAAATAGACGCGGCGAGTGTCCGAGTCTACGAGTAAATAAAAATTATAGAGTGTAAAAATTATAGAGTGTAATTTTTATTTACTCGTAGACGCAAGAACGCAGACGTTATTGGTCAAAAATCAAAATCAAAGTCCTTTATTTCCTTTAGACCTCACAAGACTCTTGGACTAGGTTAAAAACGAAGTGAGATTTAACCCTTAATTACCCAACCCTTTAATAATCGATGGGTATAAACGACCGTTTCACGCCTGTGTAATTGTCGCCTGGACGAACTTTTGGACGCCGATAAGCTTTCCACACTTATGAACGTTAATGTGTGTCGATGTAGTTCTGTTTGTATATATTTCATTTATATTTTGATGGGTGTATTGTAAGGTAGTTTACGGTTTTAAGTAGATAATAATAAGTCATATACCACATCCTAGATTTAATTAATGAAAGTAATACGTTATAAGGAAGTTAGTTTAGTAATTTTAAAGTCAACAATAGGCAGTCATGTTTTTATTTTACTTTTGAGTGATAGGTAACAGTTTTGCCATTTGTTTAAAAATAAACCCAAGAAAGAATCCGTAGTTATTTTAATTCAATTTAATTTGAATTACTTTGATTGTTATTTGTAGCTTCTTTGCAAAGTTAGTAATCGATTTAGGTTCTGTTGAACGCCCATAGAAAAGTTATCCAATTTGCAGTGAGCTCTTACGGGCAGAAGATTATAATTATAAATTGTGTAACATAGTTTACCACCAAGTCTTGCAATTTCTTCATTATTTCCATTTTCTCAACGTTATTAAGATAGGTCCATGCACATCCTGTGTGGGTTTAAGCACACCATAAGGACATTGTTTTAAAACTTTACGAGTATTCACAGTCAGTTTAAGCCCACGCACGACTATCGTATGAAATCACTGCCATCTCGGGTGCGTGCTTCTTTGTAAGCCAGGGGTCTGTAGTACCCCATTAGCATTTAAGGGTTATCGTCTTTTGTAGGCCCTAGCTTAATCGGTTTGCGGTTATCGGAGTCTTGCCGTATGCCGTCACTTCAATTTATACTATGTGAAGATGTTTCGATAAGTTAGAAGTTGGAAGCGTTGAAAATTTAAAACAGTAAATTAATTGTTTTTTTAATAAATCGTACCTCTTACCTTCAAAGTTTTACTTGGCATAAAATCACACCGGATACTTTTATATTATATACCAACAAATAGGTAATTTAAATAGGTCACAATTCGGAGATTGAAAAAGAGTCAATTATTGTCTGAAAAATTAATGAAAAGCACCAAAATCTAAGTTTTTACCACGTCATAACATGCATATTAATATGCTTACATAACCGGTCTTCTCAAACGGAATAACTTTTTTCAGTCATTCGTACACTCTTCTTCAAAAACTAAGAACAATAATGTGTAAAAGTTTATTATAACCTTTCCCCATCCGTTTCTAGAACAATAGCCCGATCACTACAACTTGAAAGCTATAAGACGGCTCTTTCTATAGCCTATTGTGTTGCTCCACTTTTGTTGCTCGTCGTTGCCAAGAGCTGTTCGAATGACTTTTGACCGCAAAAATGTCTTTGACACTTCGATCGAGGTCGGACTGGAGCGCCAGTTTTACCACTACTAACACTACACATAATCTTACCAGGTTGTATCGACATTATTTGTTGTTATTATGTATTAGTCTGGTTATGAGTTTTATGTATTAGTTGATTGTCAGTTTTAAGAGAAGTCCTGGGCGCTCCGCCTTCTGAAGACGACGGCTTGGATTTTTAGGAAATAGATTATAAGTGCATAATAGTTGTAACGGTTTTATTCTCTTAAGAATAAAACAATTACTTTCTGTATTTTTTCTTTGTAAATAAGTGCATTCTACTTATAGAGAAGTTAGAAAAAAAGATATAGGTTAAAGCTAGAATTATTTGAAATAGCTACATTGAAAGAATGTTTTGTATTAGTTTAGTAACAAAATATTACTAATACATAACAATTAATAACAACATAATGATTATGTATTATGTCTTTTTGATATTTCTTTTTACATTCCACGACAACTAAGTAGGTATTTTATTCAAAAGTCTTGGTATATTTTTTTATTCAATAAGGACTTTCAAATAGCATAAGAAACACTCACTAGTGCTTAAGTTTACACTGTTCACCTATAAATAAATGACGCACTAATTTCGATAGGTATAGGTTTTAAATTCAAACCTACTTTAAAATAAATCAGCAGTGCGTATAACAAAGCATTTTACATATCACCCTCTGTAAGCAAGAACTGTCCCCTTACAGAACCTTTGTTTATGGCAAATTAAAACATGGAAGGCGTGTCAACTGATGCTCTCCATCATTGGACCCTGGTTATAAATCCGGCATCAGGTGCAGTGGGGCGCAGTGACAATGTACACAAATGTGCCGTTTCTTTTTAGGGTTCCGTACGACGTAGAGCCTGTTGTTTTTCGTCGTTGCTGTTTCTGATTTTGACACTTTAATTGGTATGGAATTATGCTATTTTATTTTACTTTTTGGCTAAGTTGTTAGGTTTTAATTTTATATATTTTTTTTAAAGGATTTTGCTTCATTGTTTTAGATATTTCACGTAATAAGAGACACAATATCACAGAATCGATATCTTTAAAAAATATGAGTGTTGTATAAACGAAAATCCTTATTTGAATCTTTAATTTAAATTAAAGATTGATAAAAGTTATTCGCATCAACATATATTTTTAAATATTGCGTGAATATGTAATACCTACACGTATTGAATTTTTCACCTACGGAACTCTACCTTGTAAGAACTCGACACACACTTATCCGTTTTTATTTACACAGTGATTTCAGTAAACTGGGGCTTAGGGAGTTGTGAAGCTGAGTTTTGTGATGTATTCTCATGTCTTGGAGCCCTTTCCTACTAGTTGTTATAGAGGTGTTGGTTTTATGGCACGACAGTAGTCAACATTACTGCAAAGCCTGTAAATCATTCTATTTATCACCTTCTAGAAAGATCTGGTTATGAGTGCTCTTTGATTTCTATAGTCTAAATAATATTGATAGATTATTTAATTAGATAAAAAATATGTTGAATAATTAATAAATTTATTCAAATAATTATTTCCATCCAAAAGTTGCCTGGAACAGATTGATTCTAAGCGATAAGGCTGCCCACTTGTCTGATATATTTTTTAGTATGTAATTTCTCTGTGGAAAAATAACGATAAAGGAGTTTTTTAAACATTTCAATAAAGCATTAATGTATTGTAATTATTCGGTCTCCACGAAGAACGCACATGTGTGCGCGCAAACACTGGTGCACTTTTTTCTCCATAACGAGCTGGGTAGGTATTATCATAGTTGATAATTGAGTATCCAATTTGATAACGAACTATGTATGCACCAAAAGATTGATTAACAGTCAAACTTCCTTCGTTAAACTTGGACCCTATTGAAGGTCCCCATCTCGCCCTACTTAATGAAATCGTATATCTTTCAGTGCGTAATTCAATTATACAGAGCAATCACACAGTATAACAGGTGCGTTTTATACCTACGGAACCCTAGTTCTGTAGTGTCGGGGTGGTGCAAGGGATGACGAAATCAAACGTAAAGTGCATGCTAATAAAGTTAGCTTCAATTCCGTTTTGTAAGTTTTCAACGTGATCACATTGTGCCGATTTCAAATTGAAAAATATCATATTCCGTCACATAGTCTTTTTCAACTAGGAAATATTATTTAAATGGTGACAATTTAGTTGAGAATCAGCGGCAAGTAAAGGCGTTGCTGAATAAATCTATTCGGTAATTCCATTTCTCATAGTTTTATATTTTAAGACCCATTTGAGCGGTTATCAAATATAGCCAACAATCCGAAAACATCGAATCATGAAAAAAAAAACAAATCTCGGTAAATTTATGTTTGGAAAAACTTACTCGCTCAATATTCCATATAATTAAATGAAATCACATAATTAACTGTATGAGGTACGTAAATGTTACAAAAATTGTTATAGTGTGAAATGTCACAATGTATTCTACCCTATTGCCCTATTTAATAAGAAAAAATAAAAAGATGTCAATGTTATAAAACCCCACATTTGCAGAGAGAATCAATTAATGATTGTTGACCGATAAGGTCGAAAATTCATTAATTGATTCCCTCTGCAGAACAACTCAACTGAACTGCAATCCCCAACCCCCATGCCCAGCGTTGGGATTATTGGCAAACCACTAAATGATAAATAATAAGGGGAGGCCTATGTCGAGCAGTGGACTATTATAGGCTGATGATGATGATCAAATTGATTAAAGGAGTAGATAGTACCATGTTTTTGTCAGTAGTTCAGTGACTTTCACTATCCTCACATTCCCGCTTCCTCCCCTCACTTGCCCCGTAACCACAAGGTACTATAAATCTTAGTAGCCACTCTTCACCACTGTTATTAACACGGACTCGACTTAGATTCTACACCGCCGAGAATAGCAAACATGCCATACGACCCCCGCTGCAATAGGGTTTCCAATCTTTTGAAAACTTCTGATCATGGCATGATGTGAGAGGTAGATTTAAGATTTAGGTAGATTTAATTAAGCCCATAAGCTTTAGATATAGCTTGTCTATGCATAAAACTATGTATGTAAAAAAAAATATATAAGACACGTCATTCTTCTTGTTGGTGTCTATCTCGTTCTTCTGGACACCTCTTGAGGGTAATACTGAATATCAGTGTTTGCTTTTTGAGCAAACTATACGCTGAGTTATTTAGTTATTGCCTTTTTGCTGAGTTGCAGCTCACACTGCTATATACCTACTTATTATTATAATTCATGCTACCTGTTTCATTGTTTCTCAAATGTTTGTCCTTATACAACCCATATAATGTACTACTTTGTGTTGCACATAACATCTTTATCTATACATCTGTCTATTTAACTTTCAGTAAAAATTGTGATTTCGAATTTGAATTTGGTCAAAAGGGGTATCCAATGAAGGGGTATAAGTAATGTTCGTAAATCACAAAAGAATATTCGAAATTATTGTAGGTCATACATTTTTAAATTGTTTTAAAAAATTTCAAAAAAAATTACCAGTACTCTTATTTCCCAAGTAATGGCACCTACATAGTTTTTATTCATAATTAATAAAAGTTCGAAACACTCGCTCTTGACTGACGGATCTTGTTTTCTATTAGCGTAGGGCATAGATACAGGACATTTGGACATCCAAATATAAAAACATTTATAAACAATTATTAAATACTCGAAAATCATGTCTTCAATTAGGGAGCAAATCATTCCACTATTGACATAAATTACAGCTTAATTCGATCCATCAATATGCAGCAGCTAATATTGATCTACCATCATACCTATCTTGTTTATCCAAGGACAATGAGCTTCCATTCATGGAGCACACCTGAAGAAACAATGCTGTCCACTTTAATATGAACCTTGCTTGACTCAATATTCTAAGCTCCTACGTATCTAACTACCTTGGCTGTATTCCACATTATACTTCCAATGTCCATAAAAGCTAGAGCTCTGTCAACAAGGATTGTCTTGGTACTCAGATGTCTAGCCAAATTGTCTGGAGCAACGAACCTACCATATTCAACAAGAAGACCGCCCAAATTAACAAGGCCCCGACTTACGAAGATACTCTTGACTAGTAAGGATCTAATTAAATCAGCTTAATCATAAAGCCACTCTCCAAATTACGAAGATCCATATTTGCAAAGGGTTTGTGAGCCTTTCGGTGTCAGTTTGTTATGGTCCACCTGCGATTTGAGTCAATATTAGCTTAGTATTAGGAAAGGGAACACAGCTCATTAAAATTAAGCCCCCAACGTAGAGAGTTGGTAATATTAAATTGGTTGATTGCAATCGAAAGCTGCTAATTATGCATTATCTCCAGTCAATTACGAGAAATTTGCTGCAACAAAGTATTTATACTATTTTGAAGAAACTAAATCCTACAATGATCTCTATTTCTGTAAAGATATATAGATAGAGTGTATTGAGAACAAGCGGTCCGCCCCGTCTGCATCCGCCGACGGATATGTAACAAATATTATTAATTTTTACACACGTTATGTTTTCCTACAGATTTCTAACATTTCTGAAAATATTACATAGCCTATGTTCATCAATAGGACTCCGATAGTTAAAGTAATGAAAAAAATATAATCGATCCAGTAGTTTCAGAGCCTACTCAATTCAAAAAATTCCCCGAACAGGATTTAAAACTCGCTTAATACTTAAGGCAATTTCTATGAAGATTGTCAGATAGGGTGATAAGTCTTAAAAATAGCCATGGTTAAGGTAATTCAACAAAATCCGTCTCTAAAATCAAATTCTACGTCTCACCACACGAACGTACAGCGAACAGCTAACAAGCGTTCTCTGCAAATTGGCTGCAGCGTTGTTAAGCGAATTTAGCACTAATTGTGTTTGACAGGCCATGCCGGACGAGAGCAATGTCGTGTGCGACCTTTTGTTGCCTTCGTGCAATTTTTCTGATGGCTGTAATTTGATTTAGAAGGAAAAATTCGCTCTGGGTTAGGTGATTACTCGGCATAAAGTGAAATGTTAAAACAATCTTGAACATTGCAGGAAAATACACGGAAATATACTGTTAATGGTTTGTCAAATAATAAAGAGAATTCGTGCAAAAATCAGAACTCAAAATCAACGTCAAGCTTGCCTATGTTCATCAGGGAAAATGTAGTATTCTAATAATGAAATAATTTTTCTAATTGGTCCAGTAGTCTTGGAGCCTATTCAATTTAAACAAACATCAAATCTTTGCTCTTTGTATAATTTGTGCTGTTTGTGATGTAGATATTAACAAATAAAATTACAATTAAATAACCAAATTAGAAGAAGTATTTACAATTGAAACAATTTAGCTAACAGCAGACTGTTGCAAGCAAACTGTAGGTTGTATAACTAATCCATATCAATAACAGTCGGAAGCGTCCCCAAGACGCTGCTGGCTGCTTTGAATCTATGGCAATGGTGATTTTTTTTAATATCTTCAAATATAGCGTCTCCACCCTCATTAAATTTCATGAAATGAATGAAAAAAGCCTTTATTCGCTGATCAATTTACAGTACACGGTATAAACTTAAAATTTTCAGTTATAGTTTTTGAACACATACCGTATTAAAAACCAAATATATATGATAATGCAACCAGTTTGCTAGTCTGATTGTCCTTCGACATAGGCCTCCCCTAATTTCTTCCACTTCCTCTTCCACTTTCCATTAAATTTAATGGGAGAATTATAATTAATTAATAGGTACCTCTAGAATAGTGAGTGAGCTGACGCCCTACGGCAGATACCTCACCAGCTCTCGGGTCACACGTCGTCGCTTCAAATTATCTATTGAATTCCTCTATTTTTCTACAAAATGCTAGTCCATATCCGATAACTGTATAATACAAACAATCTAAATCGTCTATTTACTGAATTGTTATTTACCGTGCTCAAGCTTGTGCGCAGAATTTTGAGTAGGGTGAAACGTCACTTTAGAAAGCTTTCAGGGGAAAATGTTGTTTGTTTGGGTGGAGTTGGGATTAATGTGGCTTGGCAGGCTTACTGAAGGCTTTTAGGTGGGACAAATAATAAATAAGTACATAAAAATATTATAACTACGCTTTTAATTGGTAATTATCGCGTTTATTTATTAATAATAAGGTAATAATATAAAAAGGAAAGATTTCATTGTTTGTTGATTTGGATTGCATAGTCTCCTAAACTACTGGACCGATTTGAAAAATTATTTCACCATTAGAACTCTATATTATCCCTGATGAACATATTGTATTATATTGTATAAATTTATTTCAGACTAGCAGCCCGCCCCGGCTTCGCACGGGTATTTTAAAGAATTTTAAGTTCTTACATACACACGTTAGTTATGGTAGTTTATTATTGAAGTTTTCATAGGGATCACTAACTTTAAAAATATTCTATAGCCTATGATTATCATTCTAATGTTTTTTTTTTCCAAAAAGGTCTAGTAGTTCCGGAACCTATTCAATTCAGACCACAAAGAAACAATAAAACCTTTCCTTTTTAAAATTGTACCTTTACCTCCTTTATTTTTTTGGCATTGACTTTTCTCTCACACCGCTATACCGCCTACATCGATCGTTTTTCTGAGTCTACATCGCATGGTTCCAATCTTGAAGTTTTTATATTTTTTGACATTGAGTTTCCTCTCGCACCCTAGTAACGAATTGTGATGTCTATGACAATCCATAACTGACACTGGCGGAGTCGTAGCAAAAGCGGTGCCATAAAAAAAGAAGTTGAAGTTGAGTCACAGCAAAAGCGAGCAGCGCAAAAAAAGAAAAAAAAAGAAGTTGATGTATATCGCTATGGTTTTATTATTGAAGTTTTTATACGGATCTCTAACTTTTTTGAAAATATTTTATAGCCTATGTTCATCACGGAAATTTTAGGATTCTTATGGTGGAAGAATTTTTAAAATTGATCCAGTAGTTTCGGAGCCTATTCAATTCAAACAAACAAACAAACAAACAAACAAACATACAAACAATCAAATCTTTCCTCTTTATAATATTAGTATAGATAAAGTAATCCATATCACATATCACACAAACTTAATTATATAAAATTCTTAATTTATACAGAAGTCAATATAGGCTATAGGATATTTTCAAAAAGGTAGGGATCCGTATGAAAACTTCATGGAATGCAATTTGTATGTGTGTGTAATAATTTATATTTTTTTGTAAAATACACATGCGAAGCCGGGGCGGACTGCTAGTATATAATATTCACCAAGCCTTAGGTACTCAATATTCATTCCATTTTGAATAATTCGTTATCTGTTTAGCTGCACACAACATATTCATATTTATTTAGTACAATCGCTATCAATCGAAAAATCTGGAGTAAACGTATTTTCTTGTAACAAATACCTATGATTTAGGCAACTAGGAGTTTCCTACGTAGCAAATTGATGCCGGGCTACGCCGAAATAATTGCCGTCGTTATGTGGTATTACTGACGAGAGAGAGTTTACTGACTCAGATTTTCGGGTTGCCATGTTACACAATTTTTAAGCTTGAAACTTGAAAATAGAAAGAAAATATTAAATTTTTTTGACCCGAGAGCCTTTGTTAGCTGGTGCGTTTGTTCAAGCTCAGCGCATCAGCATTGCCATACAGCTCGCTGTCTGCAATGCAGCCAGCATCTTGGGGGAGGTTCCAACTGATATTGATATGGATCCATTGAGCTACCGTTGGATTGCTTGCAATAATCAGCAAACTGCTGACTGTTCTGTCTCACTTAAGTAATTGTTTCAATTATAAATTCTAGTTCTAATATTATATGTATTTCTGTACTAGCGGTCCGCCCTGGCTTCGCACGAGTATTCAACAAAAATGACAAAAATTAAAAAAATATATATGTTGGGTTACTTTGTTAAAGGTATCAATACGGACCTCTAATTTTTTTGAAAATATGTTGTTTTGATCAGTAATAATATAGGATTTTAATGGTAAATAGCCTATGTTCATCAGGGGAAATTTAGGAATCTAATGTTGAAATAATTTTCAAATCTGTCCAATAGTTTCGGAGCTTTTTCAATCCAAAGAAACAATCAAATCTTTCCTCTTTATAATATAAGTACAGATAGATAATCTAATAGATATCAACACTAAAGCAATCTATGTAAATGCTATCTAGTAAAGCAATTACTCCGCTAAAGTCCGGCTAAACAGGAACATGTTTGGTATCCAGAGGCCATCATGGCTGACGCTAAGATTGCTGGGTGTCTTCGTCAGTTTGACAGTTACAGTTTACTCAGACGTAGGTAAAAGCTGTGCAAATAGAGCTTACGAAGTTGTTTTGCAACATTGATTAACTGTATATACATAATGCTGTACTAATTTAAAACTATTGCTAAACCGTAGGTAAACTTTGTAGCGTCGCAAATTGAGCTTACAAAGTGGTTTTGCAACATTGACTAACTGTATATAGTATACATAATGGTTTGCTTATTTAAAACTATTGCTGAACCATTTTATTTCTCACTCAGATATATTTTATATCCCAATATGAATATATATTAACTTATATACATTTCAATTGGTCACTGTACAAATGGGTATACTTCCGACTGTTATTGATATGCATCGGTTGAGCTACCTGTAGTTTGTTTGCAACACTCTACAGTTAGCTCAATTGTTTCAATTGTAAAAACTATTTCTAATTTGGTTATTTAATTGTTGTATTTTCGTGTTACTAAAGGTTTTCCCCTTGAAGTTGGTACATATTGTTATGTACGGATACCAATGTGGTCTCGAAGTAAACAGTAAATTATATTTAGAGTTCTAAAAGAGGCATATGCCCAGCAGTGGGAATAAAAGGCTGATGATGATTATTATTGTATTTAATAACAGTCATTTAATCATCACTGGCAACTATGTAAAGCTTAGGTCCTTAACTCCGCCAATACTTTCCAATTTCTTGACAGGGACAATACAAAACTATGTAATTATAGTGTAATTAGTATCAGTCTTCTAGTACCCATAACACAAGCTCTCTAGCTTGGAGCTAGATGATGCTGTATAAATTGCCTGGCATTGTTAATTATTTAAATAAAAGTACAGTGATAGCATCTAATTCCTCCAAAGAATCGTCCCATAGGTCTACCATCAAGTTTTTGCCGTTGAGATTAAAGCAGAGACGGTTCGTGCGTATAGAGTAACAATAACAACCATGTAACAACCCTGCCGTTGACATGTCCATCCCAGAAAATGATGGCATTGCTGCGGAAAACTGTATTTTTGATGCGGGAAACATATTGCATTGTGGAAACCTCTTTGTTTTGTTCACGTTTGAAATTACGTTCCGCGATGTGAGTAGTGTTAAAAGAAAATGTGATTTATATTTGTATATATATATACCTATGTTACCTAAAATAAACATATTAACATAATATTATAACAACTATAATAAAAATAAATACAATTATTACAAAAAGATGTCAAATAAAAATCTAAATGATGACTGAGTAGTTATAAGCCTTAAAAGAAAAATATATTTTCTCTCTATTTTATCTACAAATTATACTGTTAAAATCCTTTTTGAATCAAGATCCTAACCGCTCCAAAGTTCGTGAGGGTAATTAGTTTCGGAGCTTCATTTAATTCGATAATTATCTGATTTCCAAACCGTACCTAATTAAGATCTCTGTGTTATTTTTAATTCAAAAGTTAATGTATTTTGGAAACCCCTCCCTTAACCGTCCCGCGTGATTTACGTTCCCGTTTTAACTATTACGTTAAACTGAAAACCGTTAAAATGAAGACTGTAATGGCTATTTTAATGGGAAGTAGGTTTTACACTGATTGAATGTGCTGTAATGCTATTTTGTAGGGTTTTTAAGGTGTATCTAATTTAGGACGTGTTTACATTGCGTTTTTTATTTAAGAACAAGAGTTATGTGCATGCAGGGCCGTAGCCAGAAATACTATTCGGGGGGGGGTCGAGCCTTAGACCCGCCCGAGACAACATGCAACATCTTTATATATGTACTTATGCTACTTATGCTAGTACCCGGAGTGGTTTTCAACCAAGCACTTTCAAAAAAAAATCGATATAAAAATAATAACCATGGGTAACGGCGAGCGGAGCGAGCCGCGAATTTTTTCAGATTTTTCCGATGTTTTGTAAAAAAGTAGGCAAAAGTGTGACAATAGACAGCTAGCCCCAAATATTGTAAAACTGCGGTGGTCATTTTGGAGATTGGAGATTGGTATGCCAGCAACAAAGAAAAAAATGTGAGAAATACAAAAAATAAATAACTTCGAGTGTCATTTTCGGGTGACAAAAAAGTTAGTAGTATTAGTTAAGGGGTAGGTATAACAATTCACATTATTATGAGAGAATGGCGAGCGAAGCCAGCCGCCAATTTTTTTACATATTTTCGGCAGGCTGATAAAAATGACTAAATGGCTACAGAATGAACGGCGAGCGAAGCGAGCCGCAATTTTTTTACATATTTTCGGCAGGCTGATAAAAATGACCAAAAGGCTACAGAATGGACGGCGAGCGATGCGAGCCGCAATTTTTTGTGCGACCTTTCGGATGATCTATAAAATAGAATCAAGAGTGACAAAAGATTATGATTAGCGAACCCTGAAACTTTTAGAGCCAAAATTATAACAGTGAGTGGAGTGACCGCCTATATTTTGTTGTGTTTGCGGCCGCTGAAAATTTTTGAGAAATTGTGGCATTTTCGCAAGGTTGTTAAAAAGCTTAAGTCGGCTCTACACTCGCGCGTGAAGTCGCGCCGTTATTTCACGCCGTGAATGTATGTCGCGATCCACGCGTGAACTGTGTCCCTCCACACTCGCAAATCTTCAGTCTTGTTCGTGACTATGGACAACGACGACGTGATTTCTGCAACCACTCCTTACGATGTCCTGTCCGCTACTGCGGAAAAATGCGAGTGAAGATACGTTCGCGCGCCACAAACCCTTTGTCGCGGACCAAAAAACCGCCTCCTGATCGGGAAAGGCGCGAAGCGCGAACGCGAAGCTGCGCGAAGGCGTGAACGACATCCACACTCGCGTTTCGCAGTTGTCGCGGTCGTTCGCACCGTGAGTGTAGAGCCGGCTTTAGAATAATTCCGAATTAACGGCGAGCGGAGCGAGCCGCGAAATTTTTTGTGACCTTTTCGGCCGTTATTAAATAGTTTAGAAAAGTATGTTATAAATAAATACATGACAGTAAACGGAGAAAGCAATTCAATTACGGAACGACAACAAAATAGGTCTATTGATTTATAAAATTAAAAGTAGGTAATGTCGTAATCTGCCTGCCTAGCTGGAATCGGCCGTAAATGAATGCGATGCGTGCACCCAGCTCATTTAAAATGTAGAGACGAATTTTGTCGAAAAAAAGTTTGAGTTTTCATAAGATAATAATTTAAAGAAATATTTAAGTGCTTACATACAGTACAATGTAGGTATGTAGATACACAATAGGAATCGCATGGCATGGTGCGCGAGCGTGCCCCGTCCGCCACCGACGACTCAGAGCGCGCTGTTGTTAATCGGAGACGAAATGAGACGAAAAATTTTTTGTGTTTTTAAGAGAGAATAGCTATTAATTTAAAGTAAGCCGCACTTTCCACGTACGAGTACGTATCCAAGAAAATTTTACCAATTCAAGTTTGATTTTTAACGGTGCCTCAACATTTCGGGGGGGGTTTGAACCCCCAAACCCCCCCCCCCCTCCCTACGGCCATGTGTGCATGCATCTTATACCTTTTTATAATAGCGTACAATCTATCCACAAAGTCTTCCCACATTACGTCTCGTGGTCGTAAATGAATAACATTTTATTTGGAATGCAATGAAATATGTAGCGACCCGGTCCGGCTTCGCACGGGTGCAACGCTGATACAAAAACCTTCCTCTTTAATCAATCTATCTATAAAAAACACGCATAAAAATCTGTTGTGTTAAAGATCTAAGCATAGGGACAAACAGACATGGGCGACTTTGTTTTATACTATGTAGTGAAAATATACATATTAGTAACAATTTAGGTCTTGAAATTAAGGTATCTAAATCCAGTTATATTTTAAGTCCAACAAAAGGCATAAAAATTTTAAATTACTAGGTATTGTAATAACAAAAAACTTTGTTTTACTCCACAACTCCACAAGCAAGTCAGTGACCCCTAATATGTAAGTAATGACGAAAACTTCCATAATTCTTAATCCAACTTAATTTAAGGCCCCTACACACTTGCGTGCGGCGCTAATGGCTATCCAAATAACGGGTGTGTATAATCTATTGGACAATACATCCTGTTATTATACCTTTACGATGTGATAACATGGAGGTAATGGATATTGCAGATTTTATTGAGATTTTTTTATTTAGTTGGAATAAATGCGAAATCTGCGGATGGGTGTTTTTTGCTTCAACTATTATCAAAATCAAAGTCCTTTATTTCCTTAAGACCTAACAGGACTCTTGGACACTGATTAAATCGGAATGAGGCATGGTTCTATTCCTAAAATATGTTTTTCTTTATTCCTTACAGTAGGTATAGAAGTATTATTAGCCACCGTCAGCCACATCTTCACTTTCCATCAGGTGAGATCGTGGTCAAACGGAAGTCTATCAGTTATAAAAAAAAATTAACGCTGTAGGCTAAAGCAAGTTATTCATAAAAGATTATTATTTTATTTTATACATTTTAAGAAAACTTACAGCTAGGCTTATACAATATGGCGTTTGTTTATGCTAACATGTTCCTTTAAATATTAACAGTCTTTTTAACCGACTTTGAAAATAGGAGGTGTTTCTATGTTAGGCGAATCATGTGTCAGTTGACTTATGCCAGCTTATGTCAGAGTCACTTATTTTAACAGATTTATTTCTAAAGAAATGTAACATAATATTCATTGAAAATATCGCCTGAAACAAAGACCAAATTAGTAATAAAAGGCACCATAATTTCAAAGGTCGAAAACACATTTTCCAAACTTCATTTTCAGATTTACAGTATCGGAAAATGACAATTTAATTCTGAATGAACTGCCAAAAGCTTTCAATGGTATACACCTGTGCACCATGTCGTACCTAGGTAACTAGGTTATGTAGGTACGTACGGGAAATCTTGTTGGTATCATCCAATCAGGGCCTTTGTTCACATGCGAAAGGTATTCGTAGAATTTCAGCGTCAACTATCATTCAAAATAACTAAATTATAGAATCGTATGTGATTTTATCTTTTTTTGTCAGTAGAGCTTACAATAAATCATCTCAGTTTTTGAAAAATGTATGAAATTTATGCAGAAAGCAAAGAAATTTAAAGCCTTAGGTTACAGAGTTAAACAGTTACTATACTCGTAACTAGTATTACACTTTTATATAGGTACCTACATTATTTCCAAAGAGTCTAAGTCGACTACGTTTTAAAAAAGAAAAACGTGAGTAAAGCCGCGAACGAAACAAAATATTAAAAACTTCAACTTCTTGATTTTTGGCGCCGATGCCGCTTGCTTTTTGCTACGATTCTGTCTGTGTCTATGTCAGAGTCTCATAAACTTCAGAATATTATCGGTTTTACGAAATTCATATAATTTTGCAATAAAATGACCTAAATAATCGGACAAAACGACATAAAGCAAGCCAATATTTAATTCTGACAGTGACAAGTTCTTCTTTTCAATTAATATCCCGCAGTGCTCAATTTACAAGTCAAAGGAAACATCTGAAAGAAACTTCAGGTCTTCATAAATGAATGTTAAAAATAAGAAAATCACTTATTTATAGCATTTTCCACTTAAACCCATTATTTATTTACTTTATACCTTACTTTTAGATGTCAGATGAATCAGACTTTATTCTTATATTATAAGAAGTTTATGAAGACGGTTATAAAAGTCTCATAAAAGATTTATTTACCTACTGTTTTAATTTTCTATATAAAAGTTAGCATTAGAAAGCAATGATATCAAAACCTTTTAGAGCTGTGAATCTCTTATCAGCCCACCACACCGCTCCCAAGCCCACGAAACAATACCCAACATGCACCCGATAAAACCTTTATTTTATTGCCTCTCTGTTTATCTCTACCGAATATCTGGCTCATTGTTTACCATTCGGCGGTAGTAGGTACAATGAAATCAATAGTCTATGATATTCGTTTTATTCGGCGTCACACACCATTCATAAATCGAATGCGATAGCGCTGATTTACGGGTGTTGACGGTGAAAGGTGTAGTTTGCAGTCGCGCGACTTGACGTGATAGACGTTGACGTAACGCGCTTTGCACGTGACGTACAAATTTTCATGGACTATCTGGAGTATGATGAAATCCTAATTTAGTTATTATTCTTTAATTTGAAGAAAATAAAATAAAATTTTCTGATTAATGGAATAATCCCCACTCAATTTTCTCGTATCTAAATTTTGAGGATTACGAGTTTAATGGGCATAAAAATGAGTGACTGAATGAATGACTCATTTTTGTGCTGTGTGCTATGCACTATCCTTTTATCTTTTACTATTTAACTCAGGCAAACTGTAGTTTCCGAACTCAAGTCTAATAGTAAACTTCAGACTTCACTAAATTCTAAATGCAAAATTCTCATAACAAAGCCGCTCATCATAACAATTATAACAAAGCTGCTCCTTCCTTTACCAAACGAATAAAGATCACTTTAAATCGTAGAAATTGTGTTATATCATTCAATCAAATCTAATTCTACACCATTCTGTAACCACTGCCTCAGTAGGTAGTGTCGTATGACTAATCTCGTTTCTGTGACTGCACCTTAAGTCGCTACAGACCGAGCTGCGGTTGGTCGAGCTGTTATTGCACGTTTCATGAGCTTCGTATTATGTCACTATGTGATGTCACTGCGCAAAGGTAGATTTATACGGTTTTTTAAAATGTTACTGTATTCAGGTGACGTTAAGTTTGATTTTTGTTTGTTTCAGGTAAGCATGCAGATTATTTTTGCTGGAACGTGTGAAATAACAAGGTAGGTATAATCTGTACTAGAGTTTGGTTCAGAATCTTTACGCCTGAAATGCTTTTAACGTGTATTTTGATAAACAAATGAATGTCTAAACATAGCACAGTTCATGATATAAATCTATTAGCGGTCAACCCCGGCTTCGCACGGGTATTTAAATAAAAAATATAATAAATGTTAACACACATTATAGAAGTTTTCATACGATACACTAACTTTTTTGAAAATATTCTATAGAAAATATCACGTTCATCGTGGATAATGTAGAATTCTAATGGTGAAAGATTTATTCAAATCCGTCCTATAGTTTCGGAGCCTATTCAACTCAAACAAATAAACAAACAAACAGTAAACATTTTCCTCTTTCGTTTACTCTTCGGTGATAATAAAAGTGCATTTGTCAGTGTTGCAACATTGAAACACTAGCAATATCCGAGACAGACAAAAGCTGTAGTAGGTACCTAAGGTATCTAGTTAGGATCCTTTACTCGTCTGTGCTTACTCATGCAAAATTTTAATAATTGGAGAAATGTCTTTGACCGTGGAACTTTCCAGAAGTTTTTCTATTTAATAAGGTTCCAGTCTCACTAGTACGATTGTTTTAAATGCGAACGCGAGTTTCTTAAGTTCATTTGGAGTTTGTTATTACTTTATTTCTTAGGTTCTCTTCAGGTTGAAATTTCCTTAACTACCTACGTTTTTATTGTATTTTTGTAAAATTATTTTCTTTCTACAATGATTCCTAGATCTTTGTCTTTTAGAGCAAAAATTATATCTTATTCTATTTGTTCAGGGGTTCTGGTCGTTTTCTATGTATAATAAAAAATATCTATCTATTTAATAATATTGTATTACGTATATCAGTCATCTAGTACCCATTACACAAGCTCTGCTTAGCTTGGGGCTAGATGATGCTGTGTGGATTGTCTAGCATTATTTATTTATTTATTTATTATGTCATTTACTCCATTATTTTTTTATGCAACACTTAATTTTCATATTATCAAACACATTTGAATAAATAAGAAGGTGGGTGCATTAACCTAATATTCCCAATATCAACTGAAGTACATAGTCTCTCTAAAATGATTGAACAAAAAATATAATAATATTAATCATTTATTTCAGGCAACATTAGTCAAGTACAGGATGTAAAATACTTAGTAACAACGGCCCATATAAAATATCTTAATAAAATAAAACTATTTATGTATGTACTAACTACCACGTGAAGATTAGAATTTTGTGAAATAACATATTCTAAGTATACATAATATAGCAACGGTTTTCTGTCATCACAATTGGAGAAGCCCTGGGTCCTAAAATACATCCTAGGCTAGTTTGGGACCCTATGGATTCTTAGTAACTGAAAATGTATTTGTGTCAATAAAGAATTTGTAATTTCATCAACAACCGCAGTCTTCACCCAAATACATATTCCATTCCGTCCCACGTTCATTTGCGAAGTTAAGCGAGTTACACACTGGATCGCTCACGATGGTGTAAAATTTAAATCAGTTTAGCCGGGTTCGGGATTATGACGGTGGTGTTGTCATCTCCATGCAAATTGCGTATGTTTCGGTTATGTGTAGCGGGCTTTATTTAGTGCGCGTTCGTATGATGATGGATTTAGGTTTTATTTTGCAGTTGCAGGTCGGTTTTTGTTTTGCAGAATGGTGGAACGTTTTTTACAATTTTTGAAGAGCAACTGACTTATATTTTTGCAATATTTTAATCAGTTTATTTATGTTTTGGAATATGAACTTTTTGAATTCCTGAAACAAAACTTGTATCGTCCTAAAATAAACATAATATACTAAATGTAATACAAACAACAACGTTACAAAATAAAGACATATTTGGATACTGCACATTAAAATACTTGCATAAGTCACAACAACGAAGGATTTCGCCACCAATTTCAAAACGACGTCTTACTATTAAAATAATAAAACGTTTATCATAAAAAGCCATTTTTCCCATAAAAAACGCCATTTCCTCACTAGATCTCAATTTAAACTGTCAAAGACACTCATAGTAAACTGTACTAAAAGCTGAATAAACATCCTCCAATCCCCTTATTTATTTTTAATGTGCTCTCGCCTTTTGAACGCAGATTTATACCGAATCTTTGCTGTCGCAGACAGTTGTGCTTACAGTTCGGAATATTTCTTGGTTTGCGCTGCGGCTGCCTTTTTGCTATATGCCAGGCGTCTGCAATAATATCTGAGGGTTAAATATGATTTTAGGAAGTACGTGGTGAGTAAGCTAGTAAAATATAAGCTTTGGTTGTTTTTCTCTTACTGTACCGTGCTTTAGACAACTTCCTTTCTTACTCCTTTCCGATTTTATATTACTCGATTTTATTTCAAATGTTTTGAAATTTCTGTTTTTACATGGTATTTTTTATATTTTAGCACTTAAACAATTACTTAGAGGGTTTTTACACAATCACTGTTATAAGAGACATTATTTTTGCAATATATTTTTTGCCTACGTTCAAACCTATCTTCGCCCTAATTTCAGCAATGATTTCATTGATTGAATTAGGCCTGAATACGTAGGACATAAACAAGGAATATAAATATATACTGCCAAGTTTTTTGGTTCTGCAAGTAGGTATATGCTGAAGTTCAAAACTTTTTGGCAGTAAACATAATTTTTTTCTTGTAACTGTTTTAATAAGACCCCTTACAAATAAAAACACCAATAATTCCCGCCGTATGAAGGCAAAACAAGTAACTGCTGAAACTTCAGGAACAGTAATAGGAAAACTTTGTGATGTCTATACGAGTACTACTGCTTTAGTTTTTGTACTGTGATGATTCATTTTACTGCCGGACGAACTTTGCTAGTTTTTATGTAGCTAGTTGGAGTATTAGGTCGATAGAAAGAGACAAAATATGCCTGTTATGGGAAAAAGGGGCGAAATTCGCCTTTATTCACTAAATATTTACCCCGCGTAACATACATATTCTGAGTAAATAAATTTATTATATAAGTTTGTTCGTCATATTGACTCGTTTTTCATAAATTAATTTAGTAATATATTTTTAAAGTTGGCCTGAATTTGGGTTAAATTTAAGGTATTAAAGCTAGATAGATTTCAGATTTCAATAAATACCTATATTTCTTTAGGCTTACAAATTCAGCATTTAGACAAGTCATATTTCATACAATTAATTATTATGAAATAAGGTGGTATTGATTTGCTCTTTTTTTATAACGTATGTGACTAATAAAATGTTTGTTTTGTCAATCTTAATCTAAGTCTACAACTAGGAATACTCTATCTATACAGGTAGGTATAGCTAGGTCAGGCATTGTGTTAGCACAAAGCTGACACTAGATATCTGCCTGCCTACATGCGTTTACAGCTCGATTCGCACAATGGGCATTCGATAACAAACGGGCCTGTCATCTTCAGAATCAGCTAGCGATAGAATAGGTAGTGTTGCCAGTAACTGCAAGTACTGTTTACAACTTTGCTAATAATTAATGAGTAGGAAAGGTGTGTCCATGGGGTCCATTAGACTGTTCCAGTCTAGTCAAAAAAGACTTAAGAACGTTACTAATAAATTAGATTAATTTATTATTAAATTAAATTTATTTACGTCGCCTGTGTGAATAAACATTATTTATTTATTATTCCAGTTTTACCTCTTGGCAAATTTTTTAAAAGTCCATAATTCCCTCTTGTCTTTTTATTTTTAGTCCATTTTTATTTCCAATCTCGACTTGTAACATGCGATATCCGAACCTTTTTGCGACGGATTTTGGTTCCTAAAATGACCTGTTATTGAATAACTACTTCTTATTTCAAACGAAGATAATTACCTAACTTATAGCATTCGATAATTACAACACGATATTTATAAATGTAGTGAAAGCTAGTTTTATACAATATTTTTCCATCACAATAAGCTAAGCAATTTACCCAACAAATACTTATTTTCCTAAATCCGGTTTTCCTCCCCAATTGTGAGCGGCTTGCATAAAGAGATTTCATTCTGTGATCGGGCAGCACTTGGGTAATTCTATAGGTACCCGAGGGTTTCCGAAGATTCTCGAACGATACAAAAGTGGTGTGGTCCCCCTGAATTCCTATGGATCCTATTACTTAGCAAGGATCCATAATATACATTTGAAAATATTTACATGCGATATCAGCTATGTTATAATTTAATCTTTGCTTCTACGTTAAAGGTGCGTTCAAAAACCTTGGGTTTTATAATTTTTATCACAAATTATCATAGCCAAGCTTCACAGAAAATTATCAAAGAAAAAATTTAAAGAGTTCATTTATTTCTGTAAGCATAAAAGATGGGGAACTCACCATGAAAATAAGCTCCATTGATGGTAAAATGTACTATGGCTCAGCTTACACATCATTTTTACTGTATTACGTGTAGACTATAGTCAAAGCACAGTTCAAACATTATAATACCCCAAAACAATTCACCCCGACCCAAACAAAGCCGAAAACCAAAGCCATATTTCAGGAATGTACGCCAAGGCATGTAGAGATTCCGCGTTCCCGTAAACATTTGCCCCCGCCTAACATAGCACACATTCTAAGGAACCAAAGTCAATATTTTTGCTCCTCACTTCGACCCTTTTCTTAATTTAATACGGTGATAATTGTTTAAGGTGGGCCTTAATCTGGGTAACGTATCATGGGTCTACCTGGATAGATTAAAAGATAAGGACCTATTCACACGTATCTGCAACGCGCCCTTAGTAAACAAAGGTGACAAAGTAGGCTAGATACGCAGTATTGCTATTAAACAAAATTACGTAACAAATAGAAGTGATGCGTAATTTTGTAAACTACGAGTCTCTAAAATGTTCACAAAATTACGCTCTATTTGTTCATTTTGGAATAAACACCATCGTATGAATCTAAAAGTTACAGCCTTATGACATTGGCGATTGCAGAGCGATTCCAATACTATGCGTCGCGGCGTGCTCTTTGAGCGAAGAGGCTCTGGCGTTGTCTAAAAGGTTAATGTTGAAAAGGTTCTCAAACAAGCCAATTAAAATAAAAAATCAGTTGATAAGATTTAAGATTATACATTATCTAGGGATCACTTTGCGCTAATCACTATAAACAATTAAAAAAAATGTTAAATAATTAGCGCTAACAGGCCAGTGGACAGTTAAAAAAATACTTACAAAAAACCCGAAAGCCACAAAATGGCCTCTCCAAATCCTGCTGAGATGAGTTGGTTGCTATTAAGCAAGCAACCAACGCTGGTCTTCCGGTAGAACCATTTTGTTGGAGTTACGGATAATTTGCAACCGAAGTTCTATCCTATATGTAATACAAAAGCTATAGATGAGACGATGAAGAACCCAAGGCAAATAGCTACAACTAAGGAACCCAAGGTGTGCAAAGCACCTGTACAGTACAGCCCTGAATAAACACGGTAAAGCTGACTTAACTTTTTGGAGTATTATCAGGGTTCCGCAGGTATTTGCAAAAATCCGTCCGCTCGGGACGTGACTCCGCATGAATTTGAAAAGCCGACCGTGCAGATTTTCGATAATTATCCTGTTAGGCTGACCTTTTTAAGAGGATAATGGTTTTATTCCGTGTAGTTGTTTAACTTTGAGATCCCGGGTCGACGAATTAATCGAGATTTTTAGCGAGTTAACAAATTGGAGTGTTGCGTTAATATTTTGATATTTAACCACATTAAGGGTATTCGTTTATTTCGGCTCCGTGTCTACTTTTACAGTTTTTATGCGATATCTGAACAGACTAGATTGCTGATATTTTCTCGATTTAATTTTGGACATTTTTTTTTAATTCAAGAAAATGAATTTATATTCTGAATAAAATTTTCTAATTCAATATTATAGACAGGGCGTCCCACGGCTATTCCGCATGTAGAGTACCTTAAATATTGAAGATGGAACATTTTACTGAAAGAAAACATTATTTTAATTTAATAAACAATTTAAACTATATTCATATATGGAATGGAACGAGTCATATTTTCCGTGAGTTTTCCAAAGCCTGTGGTTTCGAGGTTGTCCTCAAGTTTTTAGGAATGAGTTGTGGTTTGCGGTTTAGCGTGCCTTTGTCGATAAGAATGCCGACTAATTTGTAATCTGGCCTTTTTAATGTAATAAATGGGTTTCAAGATTTTAATAATCTTTTAGTTTGGGCTTTTCTGGCGCATTTTATGAAAGGCATGACCGTGTTTCTTAACACCAAAACGGTTTTACCATTTTCCAAGTTTACTAAACAACCAATCGAAAAATTAAAATACATATGTAACAAGAATTACTTCTATTTTTCTTGACAAAACAAAAACAAAAACTTGACAAGACAAAGAAAAGTCAGCTGTTCCTGAGATATTAGTAAAATGTGTGCAATACATCTATTTTTCAAGACATAAACTAGATATCATGTTTATTTCGGCTCCGTGTCTACTTTTACAGTTTTTATGCGATATCTGAACAGACTAGATTGCTGATATTTTCTCGATTTAATTTTGGACATTTTTTTTTAATTCAAGAAAATGAATTTATATTCTGAATAAAATTTTCTAATTCAATATTATAGACAGGGCGTCCCACGGCTATTCCGCATGTAGAGTACCTTAAATATTGAAGATGGAACATTTTACTGAAAGAAAACATTATTTTAATTTAATAAACAATTTAAACTATATTCATAGATTTTTAAATAGTGAGATGGTTGTACCGGTAATGGAACCCGATACACGAGAAAAATAATTACCCTGTAGCTTTATCATACCGATCGAATGGCTTCATCATAATTAAGGATTATTTTTTGGTAAATAACATACTATCAGAAATAAAAGATAAATGGTTGTATCGTTCGGTAATCGTCCTCTAGATCTCAAAAAAATAACAAAAATACTATCTTGTACCAAGAAAAGCGCGTCGTAAAGTGGGAAATCAACAGGGAAACATCAAACCGCCTATCATGTCCCCACTTCACTGGCTCAGCGTAAAAAATGTCGTCCCATAAGACATTTTTCTCCAACCAATAACCGTAAACACAATTTCTGGTATAACTTCTATATTGTCTGAACATACTAAAGGCGGAAACAAGATAAAACATACAGATTACTGTTGAGGGAATGGAATGGAACGAGTCATATTTTCCGTGAGTTTTCCAAAGCCTGTGGTTTCGAGGTTGTCCTCAAGTTTTTAGGAATGAGTTGTGGTTTGCGGTTTAGCGTGCCTTTGTCGATAAGAATGCCGACTAATTTGTAATCTGGCCTTTTTAATGTAATAAATGGGTTTCAAGATTTTAATAATCTTTTAGTTTGGGCTTTTCTGGCGCATTTTATGAAAGGCATGACCGTGTTTCTTAACACCAAAACGGTTTTACCATTTTCCAAGTTTACTAAACAACCAATCGAAAAATTAAAATACATATGTAACAAGAATTACTTCTATTTTTCTTGACAAAACAAAAACAAAAACTTGACAAGACAAAGAAAAGTCAGCTGTTCCTGAGATATTAGTAAAATGTGTGCAATACATCTATTTTTCAAGACATAAACTAGATATCATGAAAACTTTCACCAATCGTGTTTTTGAAACACATAATCCACGATAAAAGTTCGACGTAATGTTTCCCTAAAACGAAAGTGATGGCTTTTTCAGATTAAATAATTCCAGACAACGGATTCTGATATAACTAACGATTTCGAACTACAAAATTGCTTATTGGACACACTTCAAATATAGAAAATAGAATATGCTACAGCGCGTCTACTCGTCGTGCGGTCAAATCAAGGCAAATGTATAAGTATAAGCTAAAATAGCTATAAATATCCCTCAATTCCACCGCACAAGTCCCGTACAATACCTATGACACTTGAAAACAAAAGCTTTCCACTGACAGACCATGTCACTTCACACAATACCTCCCGTGCCTGGGGCTTCCATGGTTTCCGATAATTGTTTGTACATGATTTTGATAGTGATTGGGCTATTATGGTAGCCAGAGGCGAAAGTACGGCTTTGTGAATTAAGCTCATAATTTCACGATGGGCCTGTCGAGTGGTTCGTTTATTCAATTCATTGATTTTGAATGCGGTAAATGCGTGGTATTGCGTTGTAAGCTCGAAGTTATTTATTTTAGGAAGGTGGTCAGTATCTGTCTATGGTAGTTAGACAAACTCTGTGGAAGAAAAGGGAGACGAGACAGGTAGATTGTCTATGCCGTGACATTGTGCCGTACAGTCAGGAAACCATCCAGGTAACTAAGAACTTCTAATAAAATGCACTAAGAAAAGTTAATCTTTTATTTATTAAACAATACAGCATCTGAACTTAAGCTATAAAAGTACAGCCCACTACGTTGTTCTCATATTATTATGGTAAAAATACTTATCAATAATGAACGCTACAGGTTTCTGACTCTACAGTAAAACTAATTTATATAAAAACAAACTTAATTAGGTAGGTACTATATTTTGTAAACGCCAAAACCCAAGCTGAGAACTAAAGATCTTTACTGCGTCACCTATTCCGAATGTTTCCTTCGTAATTCGATGATTTCCAATGTTACTTCTAGCGCCGGTCTTATGAATAAAAACTTCGGTTTTATTCGGGTAAAATATCCGGTTTACTTAGAGACGGTAAAATAACCGGTTTACCTAAAAGCTTGCTAGTTGTGTTTGGGTGTTTATTTGCCCTAGTTTGTGTCATTGGGTGAGGAATAATATGTGCTGTATCTTTTTTATTTCGTTAATAATTTAATGTATGACATACTATGGTAGAGTGGCATTTAAATAGCTGGTAGAGTGGCCCAAACACCTAGTCAACGCAATATTTTTCATATGTATTTGTTATAAAGCGAACAAAATTGCATTAAAATCTATCAAAAACTTGATTCCACTACCTACTACTTATGCATTCGCCTACCTCTGTGGCGGTGGGCGAAGGTGGGACGCAAGACGTTGCGGGTTCGACTTCCAACAATATTTGTAGATACATTTTCAGGGTGTTCCGATCATTTTCTATGTGTAATATAATAATATATCTGATATCTGTGTAACAATTTAATTGTATTAAAATTGATAAAACCTTAAATACAAAGAAAAAACAATGAAATAACCAAATTACAACGAATATTTGCTAATGAAAAAATCGAGCTAAAAATAATTGTATTTTAAGTATATCAGTCATCTAGTATCCATAACACAAGTTCTTCTTAGCTTGGGGCTAGGTGATATTTGAATGGTCCATCATTAAAAAATAGGTTGTCGCTTTAATCCATAATTAACGTAAGCCAGTACAACTAAAGCAGCATTCCAGTAACAAGAGCTGTCCACCGCGTGCCATGATGCTCCAGCATCAATGCATTCCATTACGGAGACAGTGGAACGTCGTATTGTAGCGTTAATTACTATGTGCCTTGCTAGAGCTTGTACATGCCTACCAATGATGTTACTGATAAATATTGACTGAGGGACACATGGGATATAAAGTTGGTAGGTTGCATGCAGGTTACCTAATAGATAAAAGGATCTCAAATGAAAGAGGTAAAAATGCAAAAGCGCGGACGCAACATGAAGGCTGTAGATGCTGGATGTGGTAAGCTAAATGGTGGTTTTTTGTTCTACAATAGGTAGTTAATATTTATTTTGTAATTAGAAACATCTATGTTCCTTTTTCTATCGTTTTATTCGGAGAAAAAACAATTGTACACGCTGTGTGACTAAACTTAGATATGAACTCATAAACATTTATCTGTCCTTGCTGCAAAAGATTGCGGTGGCGAAATGGAGGCCCAATAATGTATGTTATTATGTATATCAGTCAACTAGTATCCATAACACAAGCTCTACTTAGCTTGGGGCTACATGATATGTGGATTGTCCAGCAATATTATAATAATTTCAAACTTCTCGCGTCTCATACGTACAGCGCACCCGTGTGTGACGTCACTCGACCGCAACACCAGACGTGCAAATTCTGTAGCCCTCGCCTCCGCAAACATTATTCACCTACACAGCCTACGTACACTCGAAAACAAACTTAACTGCCCAAACAATAGACCTTAAATTACATTGATTGTATTCCAGCACCTAAACTGCTTTGGAACACTGGAATACAAGCCCTGGAGCCTTCGAGATAAGCTCTAGAACAGCTTAAAGGGGTGGTTTTGTATATTGTCGGAGTTTGCGATCTATGATCACGGGTTCTGTTGTAACTGTCTCGAGGTCTGCCAGAAAAGTGCTAGCAATTGCCTAAAACATTACAGTCTGGCTTTTACTTTCAAAGATCTAGAATATCTAGGTCGTTGACTAGCGAAAGTTAGAATGAGCCACTCCATTACTTTTAAAAAATATTCGTGCTTCTGGTCGAAACGACCCAAGCGATAGTCAGTATCTGGCGCAGCCTATCAGCATTGCCATACAACAAAGCAATGCACTCAGCCTCTTGACGACACTTCCGACTGGTGTTGATGTGGATCGGTGGAGGTACCTGAAGTATGTTTACAACAGTCTGCATTTAGCTCAATAGTTTCACTAGTTCTGATTTGGCTAAAATTACAATTAAATTGTAATTTTATATTTTAATAAAGGTGTTAGGTACTTATTATTATCCTGCATAAATATTATTTATATTTATACCCGGTTCTTTGCACGCGCTAATCCTGGTTAAAAGCAGTTCAATCTGCAAGTCAAGTATGTTCTAATGTTCTGTTTGTAGGTAATCCAATGTTAGTCCTTTGTTTATTTATTTTGGAGATCTAAGGTAACAAACGCTGTTCATATCTTCACAATTCCTCCTTGTACAACGTACAATGTGTAACTAAACTACTTTAAGTTAGTTTTAAATAATATGTACTACATCAAAACTAAATTAACTTAGGTAACTTTATCTAGGTGCTAATCATATTTTATTTGCTTTGGAAGAGCGAGTTTCCCTAAAACGCTCCCTAAAATTTCAACACTCTGCTAAACTTGGGATTCGCTTAAAGGAAAGTGATTATAACATCTTTATACTCTTTTTATTCGTATTATTCATTCAGTCTGTAGCAAAAACCTACGTAAAGCACAAAATCTATTTCTCTCCTTGGATTTATTGAAGTGAACGAACGTTTGACTCGACTTGTACGCTTTCGACCGTTCTTTCGACTGGCCGTCAGAGCCGTTATCAGAGCGTTTCCGGTTGGAGCTATGAGATTCTTAGAGGAATGAATTACAAGAGAGCTGGCTTTTCCATTCGCATCTCTTTTCTTCTTTTTTCTTACTTTTCGATGGAAAATTTTTGAAATGTTAGCTTTTTGAGAAGGTGAATGGGTTGTTCATACTGGTAATGATTACATCCAGAAATAATTATGACGTATTGACTTGACTTGACTTCTCTGATGTTATGGCAATATGACGTATTTATATCTAGGCATAGAAAGCAAGCACATTGTTTGACAAATAGTGACAGAAAAAAAACAATGAAAGACGTTTACACGTAACTTACTACTTACGTAATGCTTGCAGGTTAAATGAAGCCGTATTGGAACAATGCTTTCAAAAGGAAAATATCGATAAAGATGAACTACGTTATAGCAAAAATTATCCAAAGAAAGGAAGAAAGATAAACAATTTATTTAGATCATTACTAAAGATAACATTAGACAAACATTAATAAAACTTTCAAAATATAGAAAATAGAATAAGAACCACGTATGAACCAATAACGTCTCTTACTCTTTATATAACCTCAACTATGAATATCATGCAGTTCATGATGATATTAAGACCAAGGCCTTGAAGTAATCAAGCTTACCATTAGATTGTTCATAGATATAACCTGAATCTAAAGACCCGAAATAATCGTAAGTAAGAATTCTCGTAGCTCACAATCTGCCTTTTCACACATAGAAGCTTCACAATGCAATATTTCTTTGCCAAATCCCCGCCTCAACACAGACTATTGGAAGGCATTCAGTCGGAACTGTTGCTTGCATCTTCGAAGCATCACAAAGTAGATCTAGTCTAAGCCTGGATAGATGCCTCCACTTTCGCTTCCCGCCTGTCTGGGTTTTGCGGCGGGTTTCCAATTTGTATTAGCTTTTGTGAGCTTAAATTGTGCTTTGTGGTAGACTGTTTGTCTGCCTCTTCAATTTTACCTATCAGACCTTACTGTATAGGTCTGACATCATTTCTATAGTAAGTTTTTCTTCAGGCTTTCACTTATCAGATAGTTACTTGGCTGGCTCGTTTGTAACACTCCCTTACAAACATCACATACACCACAGACCTGTGGTGTATGTGATGGTATGTTATTATTTAAAGAGGTTAAATAAATAAAAAAAAATTGCGCATATTAAAAACCATAAACATCAACGTAGTTCTACGTACGTAAGAAAATAAGTCAACTTATTTCTTATGTTTATGTAAATGGCCGCACATGAATGCGTGGTGGTGTAAACAAATGAAATGAACTTTGATTTGTTTAATTTACAACTTGTAGAGGTTTGTTAGTAGAGTAAAAATATCTATTACTCAGGCTGTTTTACATATTTGCCAGTGAGTAGTATTTTTTGGCCAATAATATTTTGGTAGTTTCTTTAACAACATACTAAACTTATAGAGTTTATTTTTAAAACTTAAGATCTTTTAACTGATTAATTTGCCTCAAATTTCATTGTTTCTATACGATGTATAAAATGCCCTTAAGTAAAATTGATAGACCCTTGACTAGCTAGAGTCTATAAGTTTAGTATGTCGTTAAAGAAATTACCAAAATATTATTGGCCAAAAAATACTACTCACTGGCAAATATGTAAAACAGCCTGAGTAATAGATATTTTACTCTACTAACAAACCTCTACAAGTTGTAAATTAGCTAGACTCTAGCTAGTCTAGGCTAGGCTAGAGGAACCATGATCGCACACCACACCAGACAAATAACTAACACCAAGAGAAAAGTCGATTTATGAAAAACCAGCTGAAAGCTACCTCCAATCTAATTTCACTCCAATCCGACGTAATTTTTACGGTGTCAATGCTCCTTCATTATACCCTCGGAAGACCAAGCCTTTTTCCGATTCCCTTGTAAAATGATAGCCGATAAACGCCTCGATTGAACCCTCTGGGGTTCTAATCTGCCGAGGGTCCCCGGTCCGTCGTTAGCCGCCAGGGTTTTGTTCCACTTGTAGATATAATGAGGGAAATCCCAGTTTCTTTAGGTATGGGTTAATTTGGGATTTTGAGGTTAACTTACAACGTATCCATGGCTCGCAAGGACCGTTGTTCTGTTTAAATCTACTTTGCATTTAATCCTTTAATATTTCTCCATCTGACGACCTATGAGGCGCGGTGATAACCCTATATTTCTAAATGGTCTAGATTAATTAGTGTTGCTTGTAGGTGACAAACCTTCGATATCATTACAAATGCTCATGCAATTCCCTAACTTGGGGGTTCTTATCTCGCCCCAGCCCCGTACGGTTGACCCCCGACGACAGATTTACGGGACGCAGGCCAGCTGACCCCGTATATCGCACGTATCTTAGCGCCCATCTTCTGTTTTATTGCGTTCTTTGCTTGAATATTGTATGGGGGCGCTGATTTGTTGGTGGGAAGCGATTTCAATAAGCGTCTAGGGTTTTTCAGGGCTGCAAAAATTGCGGCAAGGTGGTACCTTGGCTAACTCGCTAATAACACTCTTTTACTCTGTGGTTTACATTGTGTTATTATTATACGTTTTCTGTGTAATATTATTTAAATTTAGTAAATAAATAAGAAATAATATTAGCACAACATTGAACAACCCAAAACAAATTAGCTAGTATTAGGTACGTACGTAAGTAGGGATACTATATTCTTACGTAGTACCTACGTAATATGGCTACACAGATTCATTCACAATGAAACCGTGTTGGCTTGTTATAGCACAGTTTTGCGGCATTGAAAAACAAATGGTAACATACATTATAGAGTATAAAATCCTGTTTTACTACATTGTCAACCTTTTTCCACACACTTCTGGGTAGACGGCTTACTAGGTAGATAACTATTTCATTGTTCATAAAAATACAAAATACAATACAACAGACAACGTTACGTATTATTTACATATTTACTTCTAGACCACACTGTCTAACTGCAAGGCAAATGCCTGCCTATGCCTACATACTTTTGTTTCAGTTCTCTGTTTTGTATCCATATAATAGGTAAAGTTCACCATATATTGCACATAATATATGATGTACACATATATTTTGTGTTTTACGATATTTTCAAAAACACATGAACATTAACACACCGTTTATGGGAAGATGATTCGCCAGACGAGCAATCTACGACACTGTACTGTACAGACAGCAAAACAATTTTTTTATTTTTGAATATCAATACTCGGTGTTGGTCTTGGTTTTCTGGGATTTGGATGCGACCTGCTACCAGTTTCAGCCTATCACTTCTAAATATTTTTCTGGGTAAGTCCCACCATAAAATTTTTCTCAATTATTTTTATTGGCTACCTTGGTAATAAACAACTAATAATCAGCCTAAAATATTTACAGCTAGGCATAAGCCTCCCCAAATGAGGACCATAGATAGCATTATTTATCATTTGGGGGTTATTTCCCATGATCCCCACGCTGGGCATGCTGGGACCTTTGATTAATCATTAATACCTATTATAAGCCTTTGGTATCAAATTTCTTGCCCATCAGAAGACTGGTTTTTCTGAATTTATTCTATTCCTCCAAACAACCATCTATCGAGTTCGTACCACCAGTAAAAACACAACAAAGAAAGAAATAGTTTAGACCATGGTCCACTTTCACTTGTTTGACTGCCTCGTCACTAATTTATAATTACTATTAAATACCGCCTTGCGTTCACCACGAAGAAGCGATGTCAAACTTTAAAAGTGGACCATTAAGTGAAAAAAAAATCGCTTTAAACATGTTTTTTTTTCTGTCTGTACCAGTCAGTCTTCCAGACATACCAATTTCCTACGTTCATAGTGTACGCGATTGCTTCCATATCTAGAATCAATTTGTCGTATGTCGTATTTATTAATCCAGACGTCTACGCTACGTTATCATTTTACTATTGTTTTGTTATGAACGGATTATATTTTTTGTTTGTCTATAATAATTGTCTCTGTTACGGGAAGAATTTTCTTTTAACACGAAAAAAAAAATAAGTCATAAGCTGTATTCGATTTGTTATTAGTTTCGCAATTTTTACTGACTCTAACACTAACTATAAAGTGAATCAGGCTTTAGAGTAGTACGTATTGTGAGGGCCTTCGTAATTTGTGTTTACAGAAATACGAAGTGAATTCATATTGCAAATATTGCAATACGTATCGGTAAAACCATATTGCAATGTCCACTCCTTTCAGAATTTCATATAATATTGTGAAACGTCGCATTAAATTCATGATATCCATTGTTGCTTGCAGCTGTTGGTGTCACGTACTTACTTCCTCCAGGACATGATTTAATTCTCACCAGCTCTGATTTATACAAACAGTGGTGGTCAAGCTTTTTGGGGGTCGCAGAAGTTGTAACATTTCAGGTCCGCTTCTAGTGCGTTCTATTCCCCTTTCTTACATCACAAACCTGCCATGCTAAAACATGTACCTACTTATACTGATGCTGCATAAACACATTCAATTTTTAATCTGTTCTTTAGATTCCGATACTTTATTCCAAACCTGAGGTACTCTGACGACAAACTATTTGAACTTTTTCAGAAAGAATTCGAAGCAATTGACAATTAAAAATTAATAAAATCTGCATCCTCTGCCCATTGCCCCCATATAAAGATTGACCATAAACGGTTTACCGCGATTGTGGACGGTTGCGGGCCGTAAATTGACATCTCCTGTCAAAGTGTGCGATACGACCCGCATTGACTTTATTGCTTTTTGTTGCACGTTCTATCGGGACACTTTGTGTTAGCGAACCATTGTGTGGTTTGGTTTAAAAGCTGCCCTATTGAATTCGGGTTGGTTATTTATTTTCCTAGCATTGTTCGGGGAAAGTCAGTGGTTGAACGTGAAAGTTTGTCCTGGAGCTTTTGATTTCAGAGAGCAATCATTTCGCGTTAGCGCTTGTGGTCATTTTGTTACATAAAGGAGCTTTAGACGAAGGGGTTTATTACTTTCATTAATACTTCTAGCTTAGTTAAAAATATTTTTTTTTATTTTTGGATCCACAAAGATCCAAAAAGTGCTAAATTTAACGTCATTAGAAGATTACGAGTGTCTTATATGGTTACATGTCAGTGGTCAAACAAATCCAAACCTACAAAGCAGTTAAAGTGTTTTGGCCAAAAGTTTCCGCGGGTGAAATATTTGTACAAACGAACCAGTGCGTTTTCTGCCATGATGATAACTTTCTGGATCTTTGTCCACTGCGCTAAATAGGTCGCCAGTTAAATTATGTACCTTCTACACGACTGTTATTTTTACTACCATCGTCCAAACACGTGGTCTAAGTGAATATGTTTTGCCATGTTGTACATCACTTATGTTAGAACAAACTGCACATGTTGTGCATTAATTAACTTTTCGCGAGTGCGCGTTGCTAATTACAACCTTTCGTGCATTTTGTGCACTGAGTCTAAACTAGGGTTACCAACTGTTACCAATAAAATTATAGTCTCGCAATTTAACTATTATTGTTATTTAAACTGTTTTTTTCTTCGTGTTAGCCCATGGGAGTGCGTGAAAGAAATGTGTCATTTTGTAAAATGTAAGCTTATAAGCTTACGAACTACCACAGTTTCTTAGATGTTTTATGGGGGTTCAGAAATGTGATCACAGGCCATATAAGTCGTGATGCTTGCTTCCCAAAGGACCCCGGTGTTTTGGAAAACATAGCCAACGTGGTGTCATAGCCAACCACATAGGCCCTTTAGTGAGAGTAAATTTTAAAGGCAGGGGCTACCCATAGACATTCATATTATTTATTTACTGAGAAGGTTCAGGAGACCATTGGTTTAAGAAACAATAAAGCTTTACATTATATCAAAATAATGTAATTACTTTTTTATTTTAGGGAAAACATCGGTTTTATGTTGTTTTAATAAATGAGGTGTTTAGCACTAAAGTAGGTACCCAATACAGGTACACAAATAGCTATGATATATTATAATATATTAATATACATATATAAGTACTATAATATGATATACAATATATTATAATATACATATACTATAATATGATACTTATACAAAAAAAAAACTTAGTCAGCCCTACGCACAAGGGTCTCTAGGCTAGACTAGTAGGTTCAGTCGCAGCTCGCGAGGGTAGTCATGCGATTATCATGAGCGGTGTGAAGGGGTTCATTTCACTCCGTTTTCAACTATTGCATCGCGTTGTGGGTAAATTGCTATGCTTGCAATTTTATGGAAATAGTAAGCTTTGGTCGTGAAAAGACATGTTTTCATACATAGCAAATAATAAGGAAATTAAATATTATCTCAAAAAATTTCGATTTCGGCGGGACTCGAACCTTTTGCGATAAAATTTAATTTCCTAGAGATTACCCCGAGTAAGTACTAAGACTTACGCACTATCATAACGTAAATCTTAGCAAATAATTTTTTAAAAAGTGTTTTTCTTGAAGTGGATTTGTCGATACTAATTTATATTGATATAATCAATTTTAAACCCATCCTAGCCACGCTTAAAATATATCCTCCCTTGAAAGCCCTCCAGACCACCACTCAAGAGAGACCCGTCTCCATAGACCACGAGACGTAATACCATCAAAATTAACTTAGCTCTGCCATCAGGGGCGGTCAGGTTACGCTGGACGGTTGGAAGACATGACCACTTCAACTGCTATTGAAGCTCAAGTACGGTGGACTCGCCTACTCATCTAAAACAAAGGTCCATCTTCTTACTACCAGAGACCACAATCAAAGACCTCTATCGGTAACCGAGGAGTGTGGCAAAAAGGATTCAACTATAATGGCTAAGAAATCCACTTTCAAAAGATATCGGTCTTGTACCAAGACGCGAACTCTCAAGGGTCTTAAGGAACTGGCTGCTGTTTCTAACGACCACTTCGAAAGATCTCTAGTTAGGTTTAAAACGAGTGAAGTGAGAGCTCTATGTCTAGTTGGGATTAACGTTAATAAATAAGAGGCGTTAGTATTACCATAGGAGCTTCGTTAAGCGGATTTCGGTTGGATTTTGGTTCGATTTCATTAATTAGTTATGTTTTGTGTCGGGCGCGGTGTTTGGTGATTTAATTTGATTCATGTTTAGCGAGCTAATTACGTTGGGTTATTTCACCTGCACGTTTACAATACAGAGGGCTTTAAAATACATTTAGAGTCATGAATATTTGATCCCGTGACTTTACAAAATTATCATTATAGTTTGCTACATATAAATACTAGGGACTAGACAAATCATATGTCTTCATCGTACCTTAGAAATTTGCTGTCAATTAAAAAATCCAAAATTAACTTAGAAAAACATTCAATTCCCGTTGATTGTAGTGTGTCATCTTGTTTGGTTTGCAAAGAAGGTTTACTCACTTAATTTAAATAGATATTACGTGTATTATGTCTATTTTATGATATCTGCATAAACGCACTTGGGTTATTGAATTTGTTTTGTCTATTTATATAACTACTCTGATTTTTCAATCCGCCGAGTAGAGTTATTTTCCATAAAAAATATCTCTAATAAAAAAACTTAAGTAGATCGGTATATTTGCTTGACCAATAAATAGACGACCCCAGTTAAAGGAGCTCTTCACATAAGTCATAAAGCCAGCCTATAACAACAAAGGAAAAGGATGTAATGACTTGTCCTATTTGAACTCTATCATGCGCACCATAAGGCTTGAAGTAGTTCAGCTTTTATCCTCGAACCCAAACCACTTTACAGCAAAAATTCTCCTTAATCTGAGCCCCATGTAGGTATGTACTTAGATCTACCCATTCCGTGTCCATCTCCATAAGTCTTGAAAGTGATGTACACAGTTGGAATCTTCCGAACCAAACCGACCAAGACAAAAGTCGCTTGCGACTCTTGCGAGACGGAATAAATCCATGATGGTGGCACTTCCATCCTTACTCTGGTTTTAGTTTGGTAGGTACAGTGCCTAGTTTTATTGTTTAAAGTGCACAATTATCCCATGATTTCTTCACTACCTCATTCATCTAAAATGAGAGTCTCCTCAGCATTTGCCAGCTATTAATAAAACTGAAAATTAAATACCATATGATACAAAAATTTGTATGTACTCTGTCATTAGGAAGACGCTGCCTTCTGCAACATAGTTTTTATAATTAAAACAGATTTTGATATTTATTTTCAGTACAATATAAGCCAAACAGAAATTTAGAAGGACGAACACGCTAGGCGTTTATATTTCTGTATTCCTTCCAAAACGTAAAGACTGGGATTATTTTGTAAACGAAATATGTGGTCCCAAAGCAAATTACAAATTATGTTGAGTAATACCTAGTTATACCGACCACCACACCGTGTAGCAAAGCTTTTAATGCGGGATGATCTGCACACATTAGACACAGACCACAGAATAAACAAGAGTCTGGCTTAGGGAGGAGGTACTTAAGAAAGCAAGGGTCATTTGCTACAGCGTTCTCGTGTGGTAAAATAGCGAATATGGGCGACTTGCTAGATGTATGGAATGGATGACTGTATCTACCTACGTACATATATCGACAAATACATACGGGTTATATTGAAGATTTCATAAGGAAGCCTAACTTTTTTGAAAATATTTTATAGCCTTTGTTCATCTGAGATAATGTAGGAATAGTGATATAATTTTTCAAATCGGTCCAATAGGTTTGCAATCTATTCAATTCAAACAAACAAAAGTATAGATAAATTAGGTAGTGCTATGATTGAAAACCTAATATCATCACCAATTTTACGGTAAAGTTCTACAAAAAATACAAAATAATTTAATGGCAAAAAAATACGTAAAAAATAGAAAAGTACTTAGGAGCTAATATCTAATAGATTGATTACGGCACTCAAGAATCAAACATTTCCCATCGTGGGTACCTACCCTTGCGCAATAGATAACAACAATGCAAGAACCAGGCAAGAATCTGTACTTTGTAAGACCAACATAACAAACCTAATTTATTTCATACAAACACTTCACCACTTTTCCGTACGAGCGCACATTTTAGCTCGGAAGCGCAAAATTAACCCTATTCAACCAGGGAATAAAATTAAAAAGTATGTAAGTCCTTTATCGTCGGACCAGACGCAAATTAGGTTTTTACATCAGAGGGAAAATAATGTAGAGCGAGCATGACGACGAAAAATCTTTTTAATCTACGGTCGTCTGATAAGAGCTTTTCTAGTATTATTTCACTATTAGTCTGTATGTTTTTTCGTAGTTTCTAAATTGTAAACATTGCATTAATTCGAGTATTATTTATATAAAGGTATTCGTATATAAGGTTTACAGTTCTATGTACATTTCCTTCGTTCCAAGTGCTTGTGGTCGGACAAAGCTCTCATCTGGCTGAACAAATTAAATCTTGTTCGGTTTCCTGAATTAATTGCATTACAAGACTTTATCAGTTTGTACATGTCAATGGGATTAGCCTTCATTTGGTCACGATAAATTAATTTAGGAAGAATCACTGACAGCATTTCTGGTACTGAGAGTGACGGCTTAGATTTTTGGGAAATAGATAATATTCTGTACTCGGGGTACAAAGGGGTACACCAAAAGATGGTACTTAAAATTTAAAAAGTTGTTTTGACATTTTGTTCATAAGTTTTCACGGCGTACACCAACATAAATGGTCTTTAGAACATTTGTTTTGGCGTTTATGACACAAGATGGATTATAGAAAATGATTTAGTTAAAAAATTTGCCGATTATCTTTTGGTTAACACCAACGTGAGTGTCAATACAAGTTTGATTTTTTCTGTATTAATTGCTATAAAGAATTTACTTATAGAAACCACTTTGAATAAAAAATGCATATCTATTACCTAAAATGTTACGCGGAAAACAAACTTCTATTTCGTTCATACATCACATAGTGAGACACAACGTACTTTTGGAATGTTTGCAAAGACAGCATCACATGTAAACAAGATCCGTCAAGTGCGAGTATACCTAATTCGCGAGAGTTTAGAACTTTTCTCGATTATGTTTAGATGAATACTGTAGGTGTCAGTTACATTGGAAATTAGGGAGTAGGTAGGTAAATTATTTGAATGTTCTTTTCAATGTTCATTATGAATGATAGTTAGTTGACTATGAACTTACTTTGTATTGAAAAAAACATTCATAATGTATTAGATGGTATTAGGTATATCATAAATTTATAATCTACATTTGTACCTTAAGAAATTACGCGGAAAACAAAGTTTTAGTTCGGTCATTCATAGACCATCACATTTTCGGTAGGTAGGGTAGATTTCCTTTTCGGATGTTGTAAAGACAGTTTCCATGTAACAAAAAGACGCAAGCATTAGATTCAAAATGGCGATTCGAAAAACCGTCGACATGGGAAAAAATCCCATAAAGCCCGCTATCAGAAAACTTTGACATGTAACGCATATTATGGGAATAAGATAACCGTTACTGTACCAAACCCTGAGGCTTTCCCGCCTTTTCCGCCATTTTTTCTGGAATTTTCTTTTGCCTTTTAATGGCTGCGGTACAAATAGCTAAGGGCGATGCCTTGTTATGCAAACAGGGATTCGAAGGATGATAAATGCGAATAATTGGGTACGGATGTTGATATATAAAGTTTGTAACGAGTGTTTTGATGGAGGGATTTCCAGTGAATTTTATTTTTTTATTTTTTTTTATTTTATTTTATTTTTTTTATTTTATTGGTAATACAATGAAAGGGCTAAAAGTCTTTTTTTGTACCTACCTACTGACTTTTTGTGTTCGAAGATACGCTACTTACACCAATTAGGTATATCCGTGCTTCAGATTTATAGTAATAAATCTTCTTACTTCCGTTTTTGTGTCAATCTTATTTAGTTTGTATATATAGGTACTGTTTGTTATTTTGTTTTAAATGGGTAAAAATAAATGTATTTATTTCTTCTTTAGGTATTTAAATTCTTCGATTATCCATTCCATTCCATTTACCATCTTTAGTAATATAATTTTGTAACTAAGTCTTAGTGAGTTAATTTTCTTTTTTATTATTTCAGGTAATTTTCATGATTCTTTACGAGTATCAATCGCGCTGGCCCGGAACTGATTGGTTTTTGGTAAGTAGGTCGGAATTGAATCGCTAACCTGTGCTTTGGACAATTACGCTACCAACATTTATCGTTTGTCTATAATGCAAAGATAATAAAATTATTTATATCTTACAGTTACATAATAAAGATAGCATCAATTGACTATAACTTCCTGTTCTAATCATATTTCCGGCATCCAGTTATCTCTTTCCGCGTGGTTGGCGCCACTGCACCCTGTGCGTCTTTACGTCGTCGTTGCTGAGTAACAACCCCGTTGACTTTTATAGTTATCTCAGATTTAGATACAACAATGAAGTCAGAAGAATTTTTAATGCCTATCGTGAGTAATGCTTGGATAGTAACTATCCAAGCATTACTCACGATAGGCAGATTCAAAATCCTTCGTATAATGTTCAACTGTTGAACATTATACGAAGGATTTTGAAATCTTTTATACAACAGGCTAAGAAGTAAAATTATTTATTATCAAAGAAATTTACAATTTCCAAAGATAACCAAATTAGACCCAGTATTTACAATTGAAATGATATAACCAATTGCTGTCTGTTTACAGATAGCTCAACTGATCCAGAAAATTATATCTTTATAAAATATGTATAATTGATTTCAATAAGAATCTCCTAAAATATCTCAACACAAAAATAGCACGTCACATCCTCATCACAAAAAGGCGCCTTCAAAACAATGCTGCCAACACAATGACTTGCAAGAAAATTTGAGTAACGACCTCCTCAAAAAAATGTTACTTATCACCTCTATTGCGTTACAATACAGTTCAAAAAGGAAAATACTGCCTCTTTATTCATTAATTTTCATGGTCTTTGTTACTAGAGGCTCAAGGTTGAGAATGTAATGTTTGGCATTGCATATTATGGAGGGCGCGAATCAACACACCCCATTAGACTGATGAAGAAAGTATTTTATCGTCCAAACTAACGCAGTGTGATGTCTAATTACGTTTGCGGTGAATTTTAGTACCAAAATGGCGGATCTGTTCATTCTATAGGTATCTAGTAAGTAGTAAGTAGATATATTTTATGGATGAGTCCGATTAAATTTGCTTAAAAGTCGAATAACCCAACCTAATAGGGTCGAAGGGTCGAATATGTTGGGTTATTAGAATAGATGTAAGGTTTAGTACCTACATTGTACGTAGCATCAAATCAGAGCTCATGAAAAGTGAATACAATAAAGAGTTTATTAAAAAAGAAAATAACAACACTTTACTTACGGAATAAAAAAAACAACCTAAATATTTCCTAAAAATCTATTCTCAATTAGTGAAGTAGAACCTACCAAACCCAGTACAAATTCATATTGCCAATCCCAAACAACCAATCAATGATTGCATTGGTCACACGCGCCATTTCCGCCAGCACTACCCCCGGCGGCGGCCATTCGTTTCCGGAAGACAATGGGCGTCGGCCCGTCCGCATCCGAATATTCGAATGTCGAATTTATTTGAAAATTTAAAATGCGTTCCATTCATAGATGTATTGCGCTATGATTTCCTTTGTTTTTGCTCTTGCGAAACAGTCTCGGACAAAAATAATCGGATTTCGCAATTTGTTTTGTTATTGCCGGTGCTTTGAATGAAATAAAAGTAAAGCTCGTACAAAATCTTGTTAGAACCATGTTGACTTACTTAACAATGAAGCAACGTACCTACAAATAATAAATAATAATAATAATAATAATAATAATAATAATCGTTTATTTCAGACAAGGTCCATATAACTATAGGTACAGTCCATTTTTAATTACTAATTACAATTAAGTAACAATGGAAAAAAAGACAATAAAAAATAAGAACCTACTTTAGGTATAGCTATAAACTTACTAACAAATATCTAGGTGGCTAATTCCACCCATCGTTTATAAGTATAGGTTAACATAATACGGTCGGACAGGCTTTTTATAATAGTGTTATTACACCTGTCAACTCTAGACATAAATGAAGCAATTCTCTTTCTTTGTATGGCCTGAAAGGAATCAATTCGTGCATTCATGTACATTTCAGAAGCGCTACAGTGACGTTTATAGCCCATGAGGTGCCTAAAGATATTGTTGTACGCAACTCTAATACCATCATGCGACTTCTTCGTGTAGTTGGTCCAGAGTTGGCAGGTGTAAAACGACTGACAGAACGATCGGAAGAGTGTAATTTTCACGTCAGGTGCAGCTTTAAAAAACTTTCTAGCTATCATGTTTCCGACTATACATAGCGTTCTGCGTTGCCGGTCTATGTCATCGTCATCCTTAAGATTAGACGTAATGATATGGCCAAGGTACTTGAATCGATCAACCACCTTAACAGGCTCTTTATTGAGGTAGACCTCCGGTATAGTTTCAGGACCTTTTCCAGACCTAAATACAACCATTTCTGTTTTCTTATCGTTGTATATTAAATCATGCTTATTCGCGTACTCTTCACAGATATTTAACAATCTTCTCAAACCTTTGATCGTGGGGCTGAGCAACACCATGTCATCAGCATAGCTCAGGTTATTAACATATCTGTCATCTAACCTGAGCCCCACCGGCGTGCTGCTCAGCTCCACGATCAACCCATTGATGTAAGCGCTAAAAAGGTCTGGAGAGGTCAACCCCCCCTGCCTCACGCCGCTGCTCAGGTAGAAACTGTCCGACAGCTCGTTCCCCCACCTGACGTTGTTGGTCTGGTTCTGGTACCAGAAGGCCAGCAGGTCAACAACCTCAGCCGGGACCCCAAAACCGTCTCGCAGCCTCCCCCATAAGATGTTATGGTTGATTGTGTCAAAGGCGCGGCTTAGGTCTAGAAAACAACCATAGACTGTGGTATTGTTCTTAGTGTAATAGCTGACCACCTGCTTCAGTGTAAATATGGCCATATCGGTTGAAACCTGCGGGCGAAAACCAAACTGCCCATCGTCAATGTTCAATGGCTTCAGATAAAGATGTATGACGCGATCAAGCACCTTAGCAACTATAGTGGCTAAGGAAATGGGTCTATAGTTGGCCACGCTCGATATATCACCGGTTTTATTTTTCGGTATAGGAACCACCAGGGTTTTTATAAGATCGCCAGGTAGGTATGAATGCGCCATGCAAAGGTTAAACAGCTGCGCCAGAACCTTATAGATATGCTGGCCAGCATACACCAAATGCTCTATGCTAAGACCGTCGTGACCCGGAGACTTACCACGTTTCATATTTTTCAAAATTAACGCAATTTGTTCAGGCGACACCGTTACGTGGTGAGTCTCCGAGACCCGACATGAATCCCTACTGTTATCTATTTCAACATTTTTGTGCATTGAGCCTTGAGCCTATAACTTTTATTAAAAAATTCCAACAAGACACGTTTCCCAAAGGTTTCACCTCAAACCTTCTCAAAAGCATTTAAATCACCATAAAGTTTTTACACCACGTCAAGAAACTGCCACAGAGCCATTTCAAAGTATTTTCCAATAAAATGACGCTCGCAGGCAAAGTTACAGTCATAAAAAGCCATTTTCTTCACTATTTGCGGAACTTTATATTGGAAAATAGTGTTTGGTTCGGAAACACATTCTGGGAGTAGTGCAGTAAACTTCTGTGTCGGGGAGCATGTAAAATATATATTTACGTTAACCTACGAGTAAGAATGGTCACTAGAAAAAAAAATCTTATAGTGTAAGGTAAATAGATATGGATTTTTTATCGTCGGCCTTATAAATAAAGCAGGTAAAGGAAATCACTGAAGCTTCCTGTAGATTGTTTCAACCGGTTTCCAATTGTTTCAATAGTTAAATACTAATAATAATAATAATAATAAAAAGTATTTATTTCCAAAAAACAGTTTAAAGGTTTACAGAGTACTATCTAAAACTAATTACGCTAGATATCTCTAAAACATCTAAGTTTACCTTAAGTCAAGTACTCTACCCTAAAACCTTAGTGCTGAAGATGCATCGACTCCTCGCTCTAACTAAGTAAAACTTGTGTTTAGACGCGAGGGCTACTCTACCTCACAGACACCGGGAGTGCGACTAAAGTACAATTGTATATATAGTTGGTACATAGATTATCTTAAACAATTGAAAGAAAAGCCAATAACTAAGTATAATTTAACATAAAATCGAAACGAAAGTGAAATCAAGGCTAGACAGAGTCAGTTACCTACCTACCATAACTTAAACTAAAATAATAAGTAAACAGAAAAATAAAACTAAGATCAAGCCCTAAGCAAAGTGTTTATGTATGTAGAGTTTTGTAAGAATATATTATGTGTATGCGTGCAAATAAATATTGAATATGTTAATTTATATGACGTCATAAAAGTATTGTGTGTATATAAAATATATTTAGGTGTAGAAATTATTTATAAGAGCATTATGCCAAATAAGTATAAGTATACAACTTTGTGAGACGAAGAAAGAGAAAGAAAGAAACAAGAAAACTTCATTTACTTATTTCAAGCAACTTTTCTGTTTCTAGGTAGTCACAATTCAATAAAAATAAATATAACTTCCTTTTCAATTCAAAAAGAGTTGTATCATGTAAAGTGATAGTTTTGTTTATTTTATTATGTAGATATTTTCCAAGGAAGGAGGAGTGCTTTTGTGCAAATCTAGTTTTACACATTATCGTTTGATATTTCATAATTCTCCGTGTTTTATCCTGCAAAAGAGAGTATTTTGCCTGTATTCTAAGTCTAAGAATGGTCTGCTGAACAAAAAGTACTAATACTAGTTCTTATTTGGGTCTGTTTTTTAATTATTATTTCCTTGTTTAGTAAATAAATAAAAAAAATACCTATAAATAAATAATGGTGGAAATTTCCCACAGCATGATGTTAGCTCCAACCTAAGCAAGACTTGTGTTATGGGTACCAGATGACTGCATGAAACTAATAGTCGTGCACATATTTTGTCCCAAGACGGAAATTGAACCCGCAACCTCCTCCGACACCAGCAGATCCTTCCCCGCCGCGCCACATTTATCATAATAGTTACGTTTAAAAACGACAATCTTTTGTAACTTCACAACAAAAAGTGTATGCCGAAAGTTAAAAACTTGTAAGTTCATAAGTATGCAAATTCACTGGGCAGGCTTTATGATCCGTTTTAAATTGGCTTTAGGCGATCTTCACAAAATAAGCTGTCAAAACTTGCATAAACTTACTGCATCGTTATAAGTCTCCGAAGATAGTTAAAACATCCTAGCCACCAAAAAACGCGTGTCGAAAAGCTCTACATAGATCCTTTTTATAGTGCCTTTTAACTTGGCCTTTTTATAGTGTCTATAGAGTTGGGACAAAAAATAGGCTAATGAGATCGCAACGTTTTCCCTTCTCTCAACTTCGAAGGAGACAATTTATGTGCATGCCCTATCGTTAAGGAGTTTGCCTCAATCCAAACTTGAGTCCAATTGATTTTTATCTTTCAGAGCCGAGTTTCATTTGCTTTGAATCATGAAACTCAGAGTTATTCATAGCCTGATTGCGCTTTTTTATTGTTGTTTTGTTACTTATTGGGTTTTATTTTGGGACAAATTCGTGGTATTTCTGACAAAGTGTTGTTATTGTTATCACATCATTCAATTATTTATTTCTGTCGACCTCTGTGGCGCGGTGGGCGGACGTCTGCCTCCCACGCAAGAGGTTCGACAAGAGGACCGCTACAAGACAAATGTTTGTACGATCAGCATTTGTTCCGGATGTTCTGGTCGTTTTCATGCAGAATAAAAATCTATCTTTGTAAATATTTTATTAAGTATATCAGTCATCTAGTACCAGCTCTGCTTAGCTTGAGGCTACATGATTCTGTGTGAATTATCCAGCATTATTTATTCATTATCTAAATATTTGTAAGTGCCAGAGAAACTGGAAACCAATTATGTTTATTCTATTATATCTGAAGATTTAATATGTACATACGTAGCTTTTCCACCAAACATTTTCCACTAAAACCTTCACAACTTGACAGTTATATAGGTACGTAACAAAACCAAACGCTTTGAATAAGGAACTGTATGCACGTCACATTTTCCATTAGTGTTTTCATACTCAACTAGAAATCCTAGTTACCCGCGCTCATTGAATTATTTAAAAGACGTGCACTCCCACACAAATTACATTCGGCTGCATCTGCAACTGCTTAGTGCAGTGCACGTAGCTTGTAAGCTTGCGCTAGAGTGCGGGGAATCGTCTGAGGGGAGGGGGGAATGCGGTGGAATGAACAGTTTTTGCTAACCAACTGAGAGTTATTCAAGCCATTTCAAGAATTCACGAATTTGAATTTAACAGGTTTTGTCTAGCCTTTAAGTGACTTTTATGTAGGAAACATCATTATAGCCGAACTTAACCTAAAAATGGAAGCAAGCAGACCTTCATAAATAGGGTAACGTTTTTTTTTTACAAAGGTGCGATGTTCTAAAGTTTATAAGCGTCGATTAATCCATCCATGGACTGATTTTGATGATTATTTTGCTAATTTATAGCAAATGATCCCGGAGTCCCATGTAAATTTTATTTCCGAGAGAAAAATATTTGTACCGCAAAACTTAGGTAAATGAAAAACAAATTTTCGTCTGTGTTAAAATATCAATTAACTTATTTCTATTATTTCAGCAAATATTTAAAAATAAATAGTGGCCGCCAATCCCAAAGCATCATCTAGCCCCAAGCTAAGCAGAACTCGTGTTATACTAGTTACTAGATAACTGTTATATTTAAAACCTTATCATTACATAGATAGATATTTTTTTCAAACATAGAATATAACCCAACATTTGTCCTAAGTCTGGAATCGAACCCGCGACCTCCGTCGCAGCCCTTCACTTACAGATCCCAATAAATCTAGACTTTCAGTTCTAGCTCTTCCTAGTAACTAAGCATTTTGTTCGTAACTCTGCGGCGCCTGCGGGTTTGCTCGCATAGCCGGCTATAAGCATTTTGTTCGTAACTCTGCGGCGCCTGCGGGTTTGCTCGCATAGCCGGCTATAAGCATTTTGTTCGTAACTCTGCGGCGCCTGCGGGTTTGCTCGCATAGCCCGGCTCAGTGCAATTGAAACTATTTAAGTTAAATCCGAGATTGAATGTTCGGAAGTTACTTGTTCTTGTATTGTCTTGGGTACTGAGATTGCGCTTTGTAGATACTAGCGGTCCGTCCCGGCTTCGCACGGTTATTTATATATTTATATAAGGAACCCTAAATTCTTTGAAAATATTCTATAGCTTATGTTCATCACGGAAAATTTAGGATGCTATTTCTCGGAAAAAATGTTTGTACAATCCGCAGATATTTACTCCAGGTGTACTGGTCAAAAATATCTATCTATATAATATTATATTGTATTAAGTATATCAGTAGGCCGTGTGGTGCCGGCATAGAATTTCACCACCCCAACTCTTCCCGTGGGTGTCGTAAGAGGCGACTAAGGGACACATACCAGGGGGCGGGCAGCAGCGCCCTCTGCAGAACAACTCCACCGAACTGCGATCCCCAACCCGCATGCCCAGCGTGGGGATTACGGGCAATAACCCCCAAATGATGAATAATGCCATTTATGGCGTATTCATCATTATTAGGGGAGGCCTATGTCCAGCAGTGGACTGTTATAGGCTGGTGATGATGATGATGATATCAGTCACCTAGTACCCATAACACAAGCGCTGCTTAGCTTGGGGCTAGGTGATGCTGTGTGAATTATCCATCACTATTAATTATTATATTGTATTGTATTTTACCTAGAACACAAGCTCTGCTTAGTTAGGGGCTGTGTGGATAGATAGATAGATAATACTTTATTATACCACACAAATAAAGAAACATTACAAACAGACATGCTTAAAGTAAAGGAAGTACAAAGGGCGGCCTTGTCGTTATGTGGATTTTCCAGCATTATATATAATCTTTACAACAACAATTCTCTGCAGATAAATTCTCTATCAAACTCTAAAGCGAAATCCACTGCAGCGAACAGTTAAACGACGAATAGTTTGGGATCAGCATTAACATCGGACAAAATAGTCTAATCCTAGCTAAGTGCAAAGTTCTGGGGCACAGATTGTGGAATAGTTTGTACTGGGTGCGGTTGGTAGGGTGATCACGTAAGGGCGGATTTGTTTTCTTAAGTATATTCAATTTAATACAGTAAGGTAAACTTATCAGGTAGAAGGTCAAATCATTGCAGTCAATTAGTCCATTAAGTCTCTTCCAATGAGCATCAGAGCGCTGCATTCTTTCTTCAGCAAAATGAAAAATATAGTCGAAAGAAGTACTCAAAAAACCGGATAATTTGTTTACATCCAAAGGTTGCCTGGAAGAGGTCGATTCTAAGCGATAAGGCCGCCCATTGTACTTTCTGATGACAATAAAATACAATAATTGTATTTTTCTAGGTCACGGCTGCGAATGCTTTCTTCAAAATGAGTTGGGTCGAAGACTCGTTTTCATTAGGAAGGCTTGTAGGGGATGTCCTGTTTTGCCCGATTTATTTCCTTATGAGTAGTTTGCTGATTTAGAGCTGATTAAGTTATTTTGTAGGAAATGGAATTGCCAAAAATGGAGGGATAATTGACAAAAACGGGAGATGAGATAATACTTAAAAAAATATTACAGTTGTAAGAAATTTGATCCACAATCCTGGGCAATCCAACTGTAGCAGCAACACATAATCTACAATTATATAGCAAAAAAAAATTTAAGTCATTAATTTGTTTGTGTTGTTAAGTTTTGTGTTTGAATCAAATGGACTTAGGGCACTGAATCTGACCCAGTTCAGTCCAAGGCATTGACCCCCCAATCCTACAAACATTATACTGAGTCGCTCCCGAACTTAACGAATCACAACCACGGGAATATACGCCATATCTCCGATATGGGTAAGGTGGGAATCGCGTGGAGCTGGGGAAATTTAATTTAAGAATTTATCTAGCGAATGATCATGCGAGTGTAAACTTTATAGACTGAGGAAGTAAATTACTTTTCGCGACGCGCGTTTTGTTTACGCGTGAGGTTTTACGTTTTTATGGCGCTCGGCTATAAAGAACATGGAATATTGATACTGCTTTTACATAATGGGAATTCGAATCTTGTGTGAAACGTAATGTAAATCTTATCACACTAAAGCCAGTTAAAAAATCTTGTAAGGTTTGTCTCAGATCCCACTTTTCTACCTTCATCGTTTGTTTTAGAGTTTTGTTTATTTGAGCAAAACTTTTGAGCGCGTCCCATAAGTGTGAAAACAAAGAGGCCCTAATTTCATTGCCTAATCGATTGTTTATTTTTTTTGCAATTTTGTATTCTGATTCGGAGAAAAACATAATAAGAAATTTCAGGAAAAATAATGCAATATTTCTTACTGAAGGGTTGGTAGTGAACTAGAAGCTTTAATGTGATTTCCACGTAGCTCTTTTTAGTTGAATAATCAAAAAATAACTTTTCTATCGTAGCTGACTGACCTAGCTCACCTGTCAGTAAACACAGTTATTACGGGGGATAAGAAAAATATAATTTAACAAATATTCATCAAAAAAAAAATCAAAGGAAAACAAAACAATATCGCTATTCGAATGGAAACAAAAAATGAATTAATTCGTGTCTTCGTAGAACCCCCATTTCCCAAATGCAGAAAATCAAACGGGTTTAACAATGCACATAATACGGAAATCAATCCGGTTTCGGATACGGAGGCATGCGCATTTATCCGTAAATCCGGATTCCGGACGATCGCAATCAAACGGCGGATAGCATTCGTTGATAGCTACACGACTTTTTACCGGACCCTTTATCTCTTCCCTGGTTCTTTGAAGCTAGGGCTGACACAAGAAGCTAGAAAATAATAAAAACCAAAAAAGACACTGACGTCGTGTCGACTCTTTCGAAATGAATCTAAGCCCATTTTGAACTTTTGCTTATTACTTCTTTCTGACACAGTTTCTTGTTATTTATTAAATGGCTATGAGGACTAGAAATGTTGATACTTACCTTTCTGAAAACAATCAACCAACCTCAGCTTCCACACCTTTGACCTACCTTGGACCATGGATCTGCTGTCCAATGCTAACCAGATCTGTGTCACCACCATCCACTCCTCCTTGTCTTCATTTAATCTCACAAAATTAAACTTACGCGATCTGAACACATTATTACGTATTTCATAATAACCTTGGGCTTGGGCTTATTGAAGTTTACATACGGAACCCTAACTGTTTTGAAAATATTCTATGTTTCAGATTTCAAATAAGATGTTATTGATTTTCACTTCACTTAATTGTTTTGTCCACAAGTGGTCCAAGCCTATTTTCATTATGGACAAATAATTTTTTAAATTGGTCTAGTACTTTTGGAGTCTATTAAATTCAAACAAACAAACAAATCTTTCCCCTTCATAGTATAGGTATATCCATTTCCAAAAATCTGGTCATATTATGCTTAAAAAAAATTGACAACCCTACCCACCGCCCGGGGCAGAAACTCAGTAACGGCGACAATTTATGACGGACGCTGACTGCGCCTAATTCGGGCAGCTCTCATTAAGGGAACTAAACGCGGACCTATATTCACTTAGAACGGCCATTCTTTCGTCGGGACCGAGCCGGTTTTTTCTGGTCCCAGTTATTTATGACGCTTTTACGTCTTGTCTCGTTTTTGGGTGTTGTAAGGCTGGGAGCTGTGGCAGTTTTTTTGAGGGTTGGTCGGGATGTCACGTTTTTGTGACATGAGTCATGCTGGATCTTCTGATTATCAGATAAAAGTCAATAATTTGCATTGTTCACGCTAAAATGTTCTTTAGGTTTAACCTTTCGAACATCTCATTACAATGTCGTTATATCAAGCTTAATTAAAACCTCATCTAGCTCTACGTCCAACGTTTTCAGACCATAGAGTTTTTATTTACATGTGATTGGAAGAATTGTTTATTCCATAACACAAGTACATCAATTCGTGGTCGAGGACTAACTCATCCAACTGATCGCACTTATCATTCATCGACTACATAATCGACATCGATTTCAATATTCCATTCATCGCTAGCACCAAATACGACCCCTTTTATACAATCATTTCCATCACTCTAATCTCCTCATAACCTGGCTTCGCTTGCTGAAACAATGAGCGAATCACTCGCATCCTTCGAGTTATTTAAATCAGCAGTGCTGGAGCCAAATCCTGGCGTGACCCATTTCTGCTCAATCCGGGTAATGCTACCGGGCATACTTGCGCTTGTGCGGTCGTGGTTAGAGCGATTTGGCTGTTGACAGATTAATTAAAAAGAAATAGTTTGACTCAAAAATCATTTTAAATGAACGGATGACTGGCTGACAGTTGGTAGGCACTTACATTTATGAGCATGAAAGTTCTTTATAATAACTTTTCCCTAATTAGTCCAGCCACAGGGGGCCTTGACCCAGAGGCCAAGTACAGATGTATCAGATACAAGACTATAGAAGCGTCAAGTTCACAAAATGTTTACGTCAATCTACGACGTAGCTAGAGCCTTCGTGAGTAAATTAAATTTAAATTCACGCTGGTAAACCACACCTCAACTTCACTAATTGAGTTCTGAATGTTTTATAAGGCTGTGAAATAAAGCAATATCTAACTCAGGCTAAGTATGATTGTGTGGGTGGCATACGTAGATGGTTTTAGTAGGATACTACATAAATACATATCTTTTTATTTACATAACCGAGATAAGCTCATAGAATCCTCAATTTGAACATATGTTCCTGCTTTTGTTATTGGCATAAATTTTTAAAGCATTGAGGACAATAGACAGAGTGTGTGGCAGTTGACCGCCAGCCGCTCTCAGTACAACCAAACAATCTTACGTAATACTCGCCTCCCCAAAAAAATAATAACACTTTGCATAAGCATTTTTTCGTCGTTTTCACAGCGCGATGAGACGAGTTTACATCCCAATGCGGCAGTGGAATATCTCTGAATATAGGCTAAGTGGCCGCATTGTGAAAAAATTCGCTTGAGACCGTTGAAATGTTTCGTTTATTTCATACTGGTTCATTTTAGCAACAAATCTACCGAACTTGCGTAGTTTAGTTATTGATTTACCCAAACAAATCGGTAATTCAGGTTTTGGGTATTGAAGTACTAATTAAAATTGTCATCAGTTCACTTTTCGTGCAATAAACTAGAAGAACTTTTTTTTACAAAGATTTCACATTTCAAGTCCTACTAAATTCAACTTCAAGTACTACTCAAGTAGAACAAGCAGAAACTCCAGAACTTTCATAGAACATATTAACCCTTTAGATGTTGTTTAGCTTTATGCGAATTTCATAAATACATCGAGTACTATTCCTTTACACTGCTCTGCATACCTTTATGTGACAGTAAAGTAAGCCACAAAACCACATTCATACCCCAAACAAAAAAGAAAACAATCTCACTTTAAGAAACCCACACAATACCAAGCCTTCACTGTACCAGTGCTATCCAAGGAGTGTCAGGATGTAGGCTAAGTGGTCGCATCCCTTTCAGCTCGAGCTGGTACTCGTGAGGTACACGTATTGTCGAGGGCCTCTTGCGAGATTGGAGTAAGATACTTCGCAGCTTGGTTTTGAAGATTAAAGTTTTATTATAAGATGATGCATTGTCCGTTGTCTTTGGTATTGTCCGTATATTGTTCTGGATGAGCTACACTATGATGTACTTAGGACTTCGTCGTAGTAAAGATTGCTTATTGACAGTCGTATACGCGTTTTTATATCGGTCTCACTATAACAAGACAAGGTACCTAGAAAAAGTGACTGTAGCTAACACCTAAAGTCCCTAAAACTAAATCTTGAAAGTTTGATAATTTTTGAATGTAATTGTCTTTTTAGTTTTTGAGAAATGTGGTGTTGTTTCTGATTCTTTAAACGTTTTATGGATTTTTGGAGGATGGGGGTGTAGAACTACTACATCCAAAGTGGATAATTTCTTTCCAAATATCATATACGCCAAGACTGTTTCTGGTGGCTTGGTTACAAAACCCATCTACATTTCCATAGACAATCCTCACCCAGAGCCCAGGATTCCTTCGAGTAAACAAGGATTCACTTTCGTTGGATGAGCAATTCATGAATAAACATGATAAAATGGCGGAAGGTCGTACTGATTTACTGGCGGCGGTTCCGGTGCAAGGGAAAGGCGAGCGAGATTGCGGGAAAAGTGGCGGTGGACATGCAAGTTCTAGGAATTTGAGGGGTTATGAGGTAATACGAAGTACGAAGGCAAAGGTTAGCTACAATACTTAATCTGATTTATACAGAACTAGCGGTCGGGTATAACAACAAAAACTGAACTATGCATACGTATCCCTAATAATTTTTTTATTCTATTAGCCTATTTTCATCAGGGAAAACTTAGGATTCTAATGATTGATGAAAGAATTTTTCAAATAGGTTTAGTAGTTTCGGAGCCTATTCAATTAAAACAAACAAACAATCAAATATTTCCTCTTTATAATATTAGTATAGATATAGATATCATTTACGTACAGAGAAATTGAGAATAATAGGTTTAGATATTTAATGAAATATCTAACGATCTGCGCGCAAGCCATAGCCTGTATCGCGTGGATCAGATCTTAAACACCTTATCATTAGGTATAAATCTTTCAAAACATTTAGTCAAGGAAAATATTTAGTTATAATTTAATCTTAGGTTACAGAGGTTAATAATTAAATACTGTTAAACTTAAATCAATGTTTCATAATGTATCTCATTTTAAGTGAACCATTGTGTTCATATGAGAAATACAGTTATTTAAACCTATGTGTCCAAGAGTCCTGTAAGGTCTAAAGGAAATAAAGCACTTTGATTTTGATTATATCATTCCCGCTTTAAAGACCTGGAGGTACCCGCCTGAAGTATATTTCCGCTACATCTCCCCACTCGGACACGCCCCAGGGTCTGTGGAGTATGGCAATTCGTACGGAGCCCGGCCTCATTGTTCCAGCGGTAATGTAAGGCTCTTCCTCATATAAGTACAGCGAGGCTACCGTGAAAGATGAGATCGGAAGACATGAACGAGACTATTCAGGACGTATTAGCGTAACTGTCTTCATAACCGACTCGACCTTTAAAGTTTACGGTGTGCTTTTACATCGATTTAAAAGGCAATGGTATTCAATTAATTTTGACAAGATTTTATTGAATTTAAGTTCCTATTATCTAGTGCCAGGTCTTAAATCGCAATCTCATATTTATTAAGTAACCTTTGATACCCCAATAGTGAGACTTAGAGACTAAATCTTTAACTGTTATTAAGAAAATATACATGATTGATTTCTATCAATTCATAGATAAATTATAACAGATCTTTTTTAAGCTCCGATAGTTATAAAATATATCTGTAGAACAGATACTGTTTAGTTTCAGAGTAGAGCACCATTACACCCGCCTATGCCAGCCGTTGCCCATTTACTTCGCTCACGTAAACTGCCTCCCATTTAAATTTAACCCGCCGACTTTAATCCTATCTGTCTTTCCATTCAGATTTAACCTCTTTACATGTCTAAAAGCTCCCTCATAATTTTGAATTATACGTAGAGTTTAGCTGACAATCTGCTCACTTTGGAGCTATTAGTTGATGTTGTTGTAAAATGTTTATTTTATTTTTGTATTATATTAGTTCATATTTCTACGTCATTAGAGCTAGGTTACTTCAATTTCGTTTATTTTACTCACTGACATGTAAGCTTGTATGTATTAAGAATCTTCATAGGTACTTTATACCAACATTGTGAACACATCAACCGAAAAGCGATTGCTAGACGGATGCATAAAAAACCATTTAATGAAAATGTAAACCGCAGGCTTAACCTTTAGTGCGTAGGCTCTTATCTCAAGTTTTAGACTTAATTGAAATTGAAATCCCAAGCCGTACAAAATAGTATATCAAATGTTATTAGCATAATTCTGTTAACTCATTCCTGACATTGGTAGATGCCTAATTGAATCATGCACATAAAATATTCATGCGATATGATAATCCGTGGGGTCTGCCAGTCTGACAGGACCTACTCGTCCCCTTTGCCCCGAGAAGGAGTGAAACGGCTAGTCTAAGTGTGCATTATTATTACAACATAGTTTGCTAACATATTATATGAAAGTCCCAAAATGCTTTAAACATGCGCATGCTTTAAATTAGAGAAGATCTTTTTATTGTTATTTTATTTATTTTTATATTGGTAGTCCTAATATATATATAAAAACGTCTGAGTGGTTTTTCCGACTTCCATGGCGCGTTGGGCGATGGTCCGTCTGTGACGCAAGAGGTTCGATTCAAATGTGGAGAAATGTTTGTACGATCATCTGATATTTGTTCAGGGTGTTTTCTATATACAAAATATCTATCTATTTAATATATTGTATTGACTATATCAGTCATCTAGTACCCATAGCACAAGCTCGGCTTACCTTGGCGCTGGGTGATGCTGTGTGGATTCAGATTCAGATTCAGATTCAATAACTTTATTTCTTTAGGCTTACAAAATAAGCACTTAGACAAGTCAAATTTTATACAGTTAATTATTATAAAAAAGAAATAAATATGTTATTGATTTCTCTTCACTTCAATTTTTTGTCCACTAGTGGAAGAAGTGAAAAAGAAACCACTAGTACATTCATATATAACTTATGTGTCTAATACAATGTTTGTTTTTGCCTATCTAAATCTAAGTTTAAAATGATTTAGATAATGTCAATAATTATTTAAATACATATATGAAGCTAAGCACAACATTCAATTTCTTACATGCTATTGTCGGTGTGGAATGGAGCGACATCTGGCCAAGCATTATTATCGTTAACGTAATCATCTATCGAGTAAAATGCTTTCTTAATAAGATTTTGTTTTATGTATTGTTTAAATTTACGAATAGGGAGCTCAGTTGCTTCAGATGGAAGCTTATTATAGAAGCGCACGCAATTTCCCATAAATGACTTCCCTACCTTATGTAATCTGTACGATGGTATAAGTAATTTGTTTTTGTTTCTGGTATTTCTAGCGTGAACATCACAGTTTTTCAAAAAGTTGTCTTTGTTTTTATGCGTATACATTAAATTTTCATAGATGTATTGTGATATTACTGTCAAGATATTTATTTCTTTAAATAATTCTCTCAAAGAATCGCGTGGCTTTAATTTATAAATCGCACGGATCGCCCTTTTTTGAAGTACAAAGATAGTCTGTATGTCCGCCGCCTGTCCCCATAGCAAAATACTATAGGACATAATACTATGGAAGTAACTGAAATAAACTAACCTAGCTGTATCTTCATCGGTAATATATCTAATTGTTCGAACTGCATAGGCTGCTGAACTAAGTCTGCCTGCAAGAGCATCAATTTGCGGTCTCCATTGCAGAGAGGAATCAATATGTAGCCCTAGGAAAATGGTAGAGTCTACAAGAGGAACTATCTCATCCCTTAGCATAATTTTAGTAGGAAATTCTCTTACATTTGGTAACATGAATTTTATGCATTTGGTTTTTTTACCATTGAGTAAGAGGTTATTGGCGGTGAACCAATCAAGTATTTGTGACAGAGAACTATTTACGTCGTCATAATTATATTTATTTCTATCAACTTTAAAAATCAACGAAGTATCATCAGCAAATAAAACTATATCACAAAAATCTTCTGCTAAAAAAGGAAGATCATTTACATAAACTAAAAATAAAAATGGACCTAATATTGATCCTTGCGGAACACCTAATTCAATCTTCGAACCTCTAGATCTTTCTTTACCAATATCAACTTTTTGAACTCTATCAGACAGATATGATTGCATAAGGTCCAGTGCCTTGTTATTAATTCCATAATGTTTCAATTTGCTAATTAAAGTACCATGATCTACACAATCAAAAGCTTTAGAAAGATCACAAAATATACCAATAGCGTTTTTTGCTTTATCCCAAGCATCGAATATAATGTTTTAATAGAACTGTACCTGCGTCTGTTGTCGATCTACCTTTGGTGAAGCCAAATTGATTTTTATGGAATAACCTATTAACGTTGAAGTGGCAGGTTAACTGAGTGAGAATTATTTTCTCAAAAATTTTGCTGAATGCAGGTAGTATGGAAATAGGCCTGTAATTGGCCGGATCAGTGTGGCTACCAGATTTATAAAGAGGAACAAGTTTACTATATTTCATGAGATCAGGAAAAACTCCTGCGTCGACGCAACTATTGAAAATAAAGGCCAAACAAGGAGCCACTTCCTTGATGATTGAACCTAATACCTTCGTTGAAATACCCCAGAGATCCTCTGTATTTTTGATATTAATTGATTTAAAAGTTTTTACTATATCATTAGCATTTACATGACTGAAGATAAAAACTTCATTACATTTAACAACAGATGATTCTAAAAATTCAACCGACAATGAAGGTGAGGAGTTTAGAGAATGGGTAACAACTTTAGGGATATCAGAAAAGAATGCATCAAAAGCATCGGCAATATCTTGTTCTTGTGTAAGAATTGATTGTCCAGCACTATTTATTTATTTTCTTCTACCTTCTTGATATTACGCTCTGGGCATAGGGACTGGCTATGCCCAGCTACTTACGGCACTGGGAGAGGTTAGAAAGCTAATGGTTACATTCTGAATGACCTAGCTCCTTACATTCTGGACTGCATCATCGTCAACCAGATTATACTTAATGGATTCATAGCTTACGCAAATTGAGGAGTTTAGTGCGTATGAGTAAAGAGATATCCAACGGAATAAGAAGTACACGCAATAAACAATAATGCAGAAAGTCAAGTTTATAGCATGTTTGTTGATTCTAGTCAAAGCTTAATGGCTTCTGGGTTTATACGGGTCATTATTTTTGTAGGCTTTTTTCTCAGCTTTTGGATTTTATTTTCCGTTTTACTTAAGCACTTTGTGTGGAGCGTATTATTTCTGCGTAGATGGGAACGTTGCCAAATATTGTTTGTTTTCGCATTACTGGCTGGATTCATTAAGGAGTCGTTTAGCTTTATGGGGCCAATAAGAGGTTAATCTCAAGGTTAAATGAGTTTTTTTATTCAAACGCATTTTTATTTTGAGTCTACACTTGTAGATATCTAGCATTACTAGCTTTTATCAACGACTTTGCACTACTAAGTAGTAAATAAACTATAATCTTCCATGCAACATTATATTCCGATACAAGTCCAAAAACACGCTTCTATAATTTCTAATTTAATTTTACTAAAAGGCTTGATCTCTGGTGTCACAAAAAAAATACTAAGACTACCTGTTTTATTTTTTACCTCGTCATATTTCCGAGTTCATAATCGCTAAAAGCCTTCGTCGTTTCGACAATTGTTTGCATAACAAACAAGCGATATAAGTAGCTTACCCTCTTTAGAACTTAGGGAATCCACGTCAAACAATACAATAAAAATATCAGTCTGTGTTTCGTCAGACGACTCCTTACAGAGGGGTTAGCAGGCGTTTTTAGATAAGTACAGTTAAGTTAAATCGTTATCGAATGCGCTAGGTTTTAGAAAACCACGCAGTAGAAGAGGCGGTCCTTAGAAGATATCAAGAACGCTGAAGACTTTTGCGTTGTTGGCTCAAAAAGTTTTGATTACGATAGGAACCGATCTTTGCGATCACCAAACTAAGAATAAATTTTTATTGATTTGTTTAGTCTAGACCAACACAATATCTAAAATACCGTTACCTGTCCTTTCAATCTACCCGAATATTAGTACCAAAACGCTTTAGACAGCTTATTTGAAACGGTAGGTTGAAAGAATAGGGTACCGATTTACTTTTTGATTGTTTGTATTACAACTTAATATTCTCTACGACATAAGATAAAGTTACGTAATAAAGATGACTTTGATTCGATTTGAAGCGGAGGAGACTCATGCTTAACGTACCCTTACTGTTTTAAATTCGTTATCCTTCAATTTCTTCTTCATAAAAACGTAATCTTGTTAGAGTAAAACTTATTTCATAAAGGCGGGGGAGCTGGGGTAAACTGGGGTACGAATTAAAAGAATTCCTTACTTTTGAGTAGAAAATATGAATGTCCTTTGTTGCGATGACGACTGTTGCTTTGAAGTTTTCATCAAAAATATTTAAGTACTTTTGCATAGATTGTAAGATATTTTAAGTTGGCTTTACATGTTTTGTTCTCAATGATTCTCCGCCATAAGTAGTTAAATGGTCAAGGTATATGTCTATATTATTTAAGTTTATTTTATTTTGTGACTATTTAATATCTTTTACATATCAATTAACAATTAAATTAATGAAAATAACATTCTAAAATGTCAAAAGAGATGATCAGAAAAAAAGGCTTTGTTCTCCCGCGGGTGCCAATAAAGCTACGTCACAATTATATATGTATATTCAGTTATCCTTCTTCTAATGCTATGCGTGTCTCGATCATTATTTTATGTCACTCACAGAATAAGCAACCGGAAATGTCAGTGGGCCGGCCATATCTTGCGAAGAACCAACAGCCGTTAAGCTAAACTTGTTCTTGGGTAGAGACCGTGACTCGGTAAACGTAGTGTAGGTCGCCCTCGACCAGGTAGGTTAACGACGTAAATTACTGCGAAATACTGCAGGCAGATGCTGGATGCGGCGACAGGTCGCTATGGCGCTTATTAGAGGAGACCATGTCCAAAACAAAGAAGGTCAGTAAACATTAATCTCATGCGAAGGATGCTACATTATGAAGATATCATTTATTTTCTGGGAACAAATAACAAAAGCTAAACGAATAATTTTCTAATACCATAAACAATATCATAACAGACTCCCGCTGCTTTCCAAATTCAAAATTGAATAAGAGAACGACTTGGCTTTAATCGAATCAGCCTGTTCGAGAAAATTAAAAAAACGCTACCAAAGAGGCTGGACGTCAAGACAATTTTTATAATAATCTGTATTATGACGAAACCAAGTTGGCAAAGCTTTAATAAAATTTTCGCAAAGGCGGCTCTGCGAAATTACTTTTTACATGTTTCCTTTTAAGTCTACCAAGTTCTTGTAGATTTGGAAAATAAAGTAAAGTATGCAAGCGATGAAAGTAAAAGTTAATAAAGCGTTTTGACTCTACTTTTTTAAATTAGCAATAGACGAAATTGTTTGTGTACGTGACGCATCAGTTAGTTTCGACGGAAAATCAGCGTTCCTTTGCCCTACGGCTATGTTTTAAGAAATATGTTGTGAGTCGAGCGCTTGTTTGTTACTTGTTATCAGAATAAGTCAAATTGTGTACCAACTGCTACAAATAAAGAGTTTATTCCCATCACATCCAAACCCATTGTTCTAAGAAAGCTTTCATACATTAATTCCCAACCACATCCGAGGACTATTTTAATAATAATAATACATATAGTTTTCTTTATCTCGATTTTAAATTAGAGCTTGTCAGTTTTGATACAAGTATGAATATCATACTATAAACTATTAATACATACAACTACAAGTTAATTCGGACCTATCTTTTTGTATAGTCCAATTTTGTTCAAGCTTTTACTTAGTTTTTACTAACACAGAAATTGATAATAACAGAATATAACGATTACAACTAGTATTACACTTACTTACATCTTCCTAATAATATAAGCCGTCACCTGAAGGCAGGTTACCCAGCATTGCCTTGTTAGATGGCAATGCTAAAGGCAATGCCATCCAGCCAAATATGCCATTATACGAGTATACTCCGCCTAGCTACCCTACAACCTGACTCTACAACCCGTCATAATATGTATTTACATTATAGACAACCAGAAGAAAACGGGCAACACTACAATATAATAGAGCTTTCCGAGACCTACGGTTGGAGTGCGGCGTGGCACAGGGTGGGTTGAGCGCCAGCATGCCGAACATTTTTGATTCTACAAAAATGTTATTTTATAATTTTTGGCCTTTTCCAAAAATGATAAAATGACATTTTTGCACTTTATTGCCACTGAAGAAATAAAAGAAAATCTTTCGGAAATTCTAAATAATAAAAAAAATTTCCTATGAATCAAATTTTCGTGTGAAATTTATGCTGCTCTTCCGTTTTCGAAAATCAATTGAGTTAATTGTTTCTGTAGTCCTTCGCAAATATTCGAAACCCGGGATCACTCTCAAAGGGTTTGTAATTATCTTATGTTGCATGGACGAATGTCGATGTTCCCGGTATTGTTTCTGTGTTTAGCACTCCACCATTGATTTGAACTGAGTTGCAAATAGGGTTAATTTGTCTTGAAAAACAATCAGTTAAAAAAAATATTTGAAAAATGTATCTACACTTTACATTCAAGTTTTAATGGATAGATTATTTTTTGTTATGCGCGATGTAAGCGCGTGATTTCGGAAACACAAATGAATAGGATGGACTGAAATTTTGGAATAAATATGCATAGTCTGTCCGTAGTAATCAAGATCTGTAACAACATATTAAGAGCTTTTATGTTTTGATTATGGAAAAACGAATAGCGTCTCTCTTTCAAAATTCATTCATATGTAATGCCAGAAATGAAATCTAAACATTTAAAACTAACCGACTTCATCCACAAAGCACTTAAAGCTCCAACTAGCATCTACTCCCTCGTCATTACCGCGAACACACCCTCACGGCTGTTTTTCATCACTCGGACGGTGTTTGCGCTTCTACGTACTCGCAGACTTTGCAGGATATTGTCTGCCTCAGGCTTGTTACTACTGCCCACTCATATCACTACACTACACTTTAAACCTTATCACGAGTGGAAAGAGTTGAGTTTCTCTGTGTAAATGTGCAGTTGGGCCTGATAAATCTAACCTTTTTGTGGTAAAACTACTTTGAGACTAGTGAAGAAACATGAATGGAAGTAGAATGGGGAAGCTGGTAAGAAAAGATTTGAAATGTTAAAAGTTGCTATTCCATTCATATTTTAGTAAGAATCGGGTTTTGTAAAATAATGCAGCGTTTTTGTACGAAACTGTTTCAAAAATCCTTGAAAGTTTCCTTAACATAAACTTCTATTGCTACTTGAAATTCTTTCCCAAAGTTTTTATTTGCAAGTTTTATGTTTAGGTATATCTGATTCTCAAATTATGCAGACAAAACTGAGAGAATCCGACCCTCCGTGGATTCTTTTCAAAGAATCCCTTTGCCCAGCAGCGAAAAGGTCTCGACTGCCCAAGTTATACACCGTAAAATCACATCTTAGGGCGGCTATACGACAGACTTATGGCGACACGACTGTCTGTGAGTAAAAAAACTAATTCTACAAATTATACGTTCTCTGATTGGCTGTATTCTCAACTGGTAACTCAAATGCTAGGCGAGACGAAAAGACAGCGTATTATAATATCGCTGTCTTTTTTTTGTAAATAATACGCTGTCTTTCTGTTTCGCTAATAGGATATTATCATTGTTTACTTTTGTGTTTTAAAAGTATTGATGATCTGAGATATCTTTTAACACATGCGCCTCGTTGAATTGCTGCAACCTGAGTGACAAATGTATTCTATCAAAATGTCTTTTCTTCAAAATCTTTTATTGCTATATCTTATTATTTGTAGTTACTAATAATACTTACTTTGCTAAGTGTGCCACAACAGATTTAAAGTAGTAGTTAATGTTTGTTATGTTATTTAATAAGGTGCAATAAAAGGTATCTTATATTTCGGTAAAACATTGGTACATACGCATCAGGACCGCTACTTTTAGTATCATATGGAAGAGGGCTATGTCCAACTGTGGAGATTTGTGGGTTAATAAGCTAATAAGGTACTTCACATAGTTTTATTTGAATGACGGATCTCGATTCAACCTCCCAATTCCACGCCTAACCTTTACAAAACCCAAACAGACAGCCGACTAAACAGTTTACGCCCCACCCTAGCTACAAGATACACAAATAAAAGACGTCCGTCTGTATCCAATGGTCCTATGCACACAACTCCTGCAAACCATTTAATTGGGTTCGAACGTCTGTTGGTTCCTTTGGAGGTCGAATATTAGCGGACTGTTTGTATGACCCTTGTAGAAGAGATGATATTGCCAGAAGTTTTCAGTGATATTAAATGATATTGTTTGAAGGGTTTTCTTTGTTTAATTAATGCATTCACTGCCCAGCCATCGCAGTGCGAGCCCGGGGCGAGTCGACATCACGTGTGGCTGCTGCGGAAAACATAAGTCGTGGGCCATGTAAGTGTTAAAGGATCCGACTTGACATGGGGAAAGATCAAAATCTAAGGCTCCCAATATTGGTGCCATAGAAAAGCATAACTCAAGCACAATACGGTTTCAGATATTGTGTTGTAATTAATGGCAACTTAAATTAAATAAACATTCCTTAATAGAGAAAATAATAGGAAAGCGAGGCTTAGAAATGCCTACTTACCTGAAACATCTTTTGTTTCTGTTTGATCAATACAAATGAAATAAAACGAAGCAATACCCACATGCTTTTTCTGATCAGATAACTCATACAAAACCTTTTCTAATTAACTCGATAAAAAGCGAACGGACCTCCTTTGAAGGACCCTCGGCTAGGGGACAAACATGGCAATAATTAGATCCCTATTGTAGGTGAATAACGATTAATAATGGCAACTCCGGGATTCGGAAGCCAAAAAATATTTAATGAATCTTCCGAGCTAATACCAAAGTAACGTGCAAGGCTTTTATGCTGTTTGTGAATTATTTTTTGGGTAAGCTAATAGGAAAATTATAATGATTATGATAACTAAATGATAATGCCATCTCTGGCGCTCATTAGGGGAGGCCTATGTCCAGCAGTGGACTATTATAGGCTGGTGATGATGATGATGATGATGATGATGATGATGATGAAGCTTATAGGAGCTTGGACAGTTTTTGGGCGATGTTCAATTCAAATGCTTATTATAATTAACAAAGAAAATTACCTGTCATTAAATGACCAAATCAGAACAAGTATTTACGTGTGAAAGAATTTAGCTAACTGAAGACTGATGCAAACAAAGTACCTACACGTAGCTCGTCTGATTTTAATTAAAGCAGTACCTCTGTAAATCTATCATAGAGCTGGGGACAGATTATACTTTACTAATATCCTTATATCGGCTAGGCTAAAATATGGCCAAAGACAACATTATATAAAAAAAAACTTGATCTGAGTGTCTAGTCGGACCGAAGTGTGACCCGACAGCTGGCCAGGATCTTTCGCAGAGCATCAGCATTGCCATATAGCGAGGCAATGCAGCTATGAATTGGAATACTTCCGTCTGGTTTTGATATGGATAGGTTGAGCTGCCTAGTTAATTGTTTGCAACCGTCTGCAGTTAGCTCAATTGTTTCAATTGCAAATACCAGTTTTAATTTAGTTATTTCTTTGTAACTTTCTTTGTTTATAAAGGTTTTTTGAGCATTTATCTTATTTTTAGCTTAGTTTAAGTTTACCTTTGTTGTATCGCACAATACCAGTATTCTGTTTACATTATACTCACGTATATTAACCATATTCATGCAAGAAAAGGGTTGCTAATTATGACAGACAGACAGAAAGGGTTGCTAGTCACATCGCAATGTCGTGTATTAATTATGAGTGATGGCAATTAATTAGGTGTCTACTTTTACATTTTAAATGACACATCGTTGTCGTGTCTAAGGTATTTTATAGATACGAGTTATTTGTTTTGCTAAGGACAATGACAAACGAGAAATTACTGAACGATTTTGTTTTTAAAATAAATTTCCATTGAAACAAAAACTACCAAGACCTACAAAAGCTACCTTATGCTACTTTCTCCTAATTATATAGATATAAATGTTCATAGAATTATAATATTGAGTGAAATAACAACTCATAAGTTTTTATTCTAACAGATTAACATTCAAAATCAAAGTGCTTTATTTCCTTTGGCGTCACAAAATACAAATAACTTATGTGATACTGGGAAATAAAGTGATCACTTTAATTCATTGTTCAATTCAATATTTTTAATTAATTCGAATGAGAAGTTTTCTTTACCACAAAATATATCTATGAGTATTTATTTTCTAATAAATACGCACAATGTTAAAAAGAAAAACTAGCATAAGTTAGCATTACATCAGCAGTCATGCTATCTGATGCTTGATCGGGTATCCTCGATGATGTATTGATATTATCCGAAGAAAACCGAATTAAGTATACTCGCAGGAGTTTTAAAAGCATCAGCCTAAAAGCCATTAAGGTTCTCAGGGAGTCCACAAACTTTCGTAAACAGACCATGAATATTGAAACCAGATTAAATGAGCTACTAATCTCTCGAGGGAGCGTAAACATTTGGCACAAGTTTATAAGTCGCTAACAGAGATTTTGAATTTGATTTTGACAGATGTCATTGGAAAATAAAATCAGTTTTATCTTACTTGACTAATCGTTTATTTATTATTGAAATAACTAACGTGTAGATTGTATTGATAATCCTCTCTGACTAACGAGCAATTTTACATGACACGCTGGGAATAGTCATACGTGAGACGTAAGGAATAGGTGCACCCGACGAGAGACACTGGGAAAAACGCTTATTCAAGTAATAATATGCGATGGGTATAACATAAGCAGCATTTTAGCTGAGCCCATTCGTGTAAATGTAATTTCGGTCCACGTTTTGAGAATCCTCCTGTATATTATTCTCCCATGAGATTTTCTGTGTTGGAGAGGGGCCATCGTCCTTTTTTATAATTTAATAAGGCTGCTTTCCGATACTTTATTAAGTTTAAATGGATGAAATGGTTCGTTAAATGGGCCTTCAGGGAAACTCGAGTTTTTCATGACGTTTAATATATTATTAAAGACGTAATTCTTGCTTGTAAATAAGGAAATTTAATATTGCGACTCCAGTTTAACTTTTTAAAGTGGAGTAAAGAAAAATACTGGGGCAAGAATTCTGTGACAATTATATCCGGCGTTTTATTAAAAAGAAATCTTCTGTTTAACTTAGAACTCAAAAGATGGCGGGAATTTTTCGCGTAATGAAGATGATGTCAATGGCTGCCATATCTAAGTATGTGCCTGAAATAAACGATTATTATTATTATTATTATATCTGAAGACTATTTACGATAAATCCAGCCATCCTTTATTGACATCTAAAAGCCATTACAATCGACTTTGCCACAGTCAGCAGATTAGCACGATCTACGCATTGTCATGCCACAGTTTTTATATAACATAGTCATAGGCAGGGTCTATTCCACTTAAATTTGACATCACCATGTAAGAACCTTCTTCTTATATAATAACTAGCGGCCCGCCCCGGCTTCGCACGGGTATTAAACAAAAATTTCAGAAATTATACACACTAAAACGATGGGTTTTACAGTTTTCATACGGATCTTTACTTTTTTTAACAGCATTGGGGTTTTTGACATTGACTCGACATTCCAAAACTGACACTGGCCGTAGAGAAAAAGCAAGCACCGTGCGCTATACAACCTCTTTTTCTATTATGACGCGCCATAATAGAAAAAGAGGTTGAATATACAGCCCACGGTTCAATTATTGAATTTTTCATGCGGATCCCTAACTTTTTTGAAAATATTATATAGCCTATGTTCATCACGGAAAATTAAGGATTCTAATGGTGAAAGAATTTTTTAACTCGGTTCAGTAGTTTCGGAGCCTATTCAATTCAAACAAACAAACAAACAAACAAACATACAAACAAACAAACAATCAAATCTTTCCTCTTTATAATATTAGTATAGACTAATTCCTATAATATAGCATACAACGGTCTGTCCGAACTATTTGTCACTAGGCTAGCGCTAGCTATATAGCGTAAAGTTCGCCTATTCAAAAACAAATCAGTAAAAAAATCGGAACCACAAAAAGTTTATTAGCTATAGTGAGAGCATTTCCCTTATATTTTTGTAATTTTCAATAACCGTGCCGTTTCAAAATCCGTATTAAAATGTCAAAAATGTTTTGAACGCTCGTTGCGCTGAAATTCAACCAGATATCTAGGTCTACCTCACCTCCCTCCAGCTTTTCAGATAGGTTAAAACAAGGGTATTTCGGAGCATTACAGGGATCTCTGTAAAATGGTCGTCGCCTGAAACAGTTATTATAATTTTGATTGCCTGCTGGTCGATAATTTTCGATTCGAAGTTTGAATCAGCCAATAACGGGCAGGAAATTGAATTTCTTCTTTAGAAAGTTTGAAGGATTTTATTTGGATATTTAAATTTAGAATCCTGCGATGTGAAGCAGTCCCTTGTGCATAGTTGATAGAGTTAATTAGCGTTACCACATTTAAGAAGTACACACAATATTTCATGACGTAGTAGGTATACTAAATAAATACATAGATAGTAGAAGATGTAGTGTTTAATTGAATCACTATTGTTAAGCTCTCGTTACAATAATTTATTTTTGTTTTGTTTCAGGTATGATGCTCAACATTTTGACAAACGATTCGAATGGATATTAATTTTTTGGAGTACGTGAGTAGTAAATATACCTTGACAGAAAACTTATCTACCTTTTTATAGATAGAAATTAAAAAACATTAACAAAAATGAATAAATAATATATCAAGATAATTTCAAGTTTACAATCCCAAAACTAACTAAAGGGACCTCACGTGAGGTCGTTCAAACCTTGTTATGAGTTGTAAAATTATTTAACGCGGCCCCCCGCGGCCCGTAGATTTATGCGGGCCGCTACGGGCCGTGATTAAACTGGCCTGCGCTACCCCTGCACATTCGCTTTTTGAATCTGAACCACAGAATAGTAAATTGAAATAAACTCTTGTTCGTTCTATACTAAACGATGTTATGTAGTAGACTATTCAATAGGTACTTAAGTAGGGTATTAGGATTCATATAAAGGTGATAAATGAGTATTTTAGTAGTACTACATAACACTACTAAATCATTTTATCATCTTTATATGTATTATCATTTTATTTTCCCCAAATAATGATGCCGTCTATGGCGCTCATTAGGGGAGGCCTATGTCCTATTATAGGCTGGTGTTGATGATGATGATGATGATGATATGTACTCACTTTTATGACCTTGTCTCTCTCTCTCTCCCATTATGGTTTGCTGGAAGAGAACTCTTTCTTATGGTTAACCCTTTACCATTATTTAAACAGAGAGCCTATTTCTTTCATAATAGACCTCTAAAAGATTTCTACAAAATTAAGAGCTGTAGAGAATTACAAAAAACTTGCTAACGACAGTAAAAATAAAAAGCCAACTTAAATAGAAAGGCTAAACTGCCGTTACGCTGAACTCAACTTAAATTCAAACAAAACTAGTTGTCCGTCTTATTAAAAGTTCGCGTTGTCTTACTGCTTTTATCCAACTGTCTGAACCTTTTGACAGTGAATAGGCTGTAAGGTATTATCTTGGGGCTCCTTGTAGTACTTGTAGTTATGTTGGCACTTCTAGAAGTGTAATTAAAGCTACCCCTTGGAATTACTTCTAGGATTGTTAAGGTGCGTACTGACTTTACGGAGATTGTTTGAAGAAAGTAGTAAAGTAAAGTTTATTTCCAGAAAAATGGCTCTCAAAGTACAATATATTTGTGAACTTAAGTGCTAGAATAACATATTACGTACTTTAAAGTAAAAGGTAAAGAAGTATTATGAATTCCTTTTTCCTACTGTAATTTTCTCGGTTAAGAAATGCTATATAAATCCACGGAACCATTTGCAAGTGTTATTTATACAGATGATATCTATTCCTGAAGCTTCAAAAAGCTTTCTGGTATTTATCAATTTTTGAGTCGTGTTATTCGTAAGCCTCTATTTTTCCTTAAATAAATTTATATATGTAAGTTTTTAACTATAATATTTGCTTCAAAAATCTTAAAGTAATAAACTCGTAACTAAAAAATCTTAGTTTACTTTTCAAAATCAAAACTAAGAGATCCTGTGACACTTTCAGCAATGGATTCTGATCACCTGTGTTAGAACATTATTAAAAAGTCCATCTTGACTTATTTCCCTGTCATAGAGCCTCATTGTCCAGCCAAAAGTGAAGGACTTCATTGTTTCAATAGGACATAAAACGAACTGACTGTTTTATTGTTCTCCTTAAATGGACGCTTTTCGGTTTCTTTGGCCCAAGGGTACACGGTGACTTAGGTCCGTCCGGTCAAAATTCATGCATTTGGAAATCTCGACTAGATCATCGCCTTTACCCTGAAGAGCGAACACATCGGTATTTTTCAAGAAATACAGTGTTACTTAAAATCAATTCACTCAAATATGTACAGATTTAAGTTAATTGATTTTAAGTGAACCTGTCGAAGCACAAGAGGCGTTGTGGTCGTCACGAATAAGCAACCGTCTGTTAGACGTGTCTTATAAATATAGGCTATTTTATCAACGTAGCTTTATTTTTATGGTCAATCTTTACAAGATCATAGCACAGTAGAGTAACTTAATTTTTTTTCATGAAATATATTTGTGGAAGCCTAAAAGGTGTTTTGATCGTCACGAATACCCAACCGTGTGTAAGTCGTGTCTTAGAAATATACGCTATTTTATCAACAGAGTTTATCTTCTGGTCGTAAAAAATGTGCTTTGTGATCATTTTATGTCAGGTATTTGGGTATCTTTAAATTGCTAATTAAAGGATGTATTATACTTTCCTTACTCATAAAGCTAAATCAAGGACATTAAACTCCAGTTTTTACCATTAAAAATATGTTTAAATAATTTTGTAGTTACTACGGTTTATCCTAGGTGGACTGTCTATGCAAACCGTGTTTCTTCAAAAACACATTTTTGGTAAGATTTCTTCAGGGCCTTTAAAATATTCAAAATCCATTTCCTAATACTTATGTAAAACCCATAATCGAAGTACTTAAGGATTCCATCCCACAACCCTTTCCGTAATTATAAACCCCGGAAATAGTCAAAACCGATTAATATTTACCATTTATTCCGTAAAGAACATCAATTTCAACCCCTTTCAGCCATTAAATCTTTTAACCCCTTAAACACAAATCTTTGCGCCACCCCAAAGATGAAATTAAAAATAATATCACTCGTGACCACCCCTTAAGTTCCTTAAGACTTTTGTGTAGTTAATCAGTTGGAATATTTAATTACTGGGGACTAAATGCAGTTCAACCCTTTTGGGACAGCGAAGGGGTTGAATGGGATGAGAAAAATTGGTCACGTTAACGTGACATGAAGTTGAGAGGTATTTGATTAGGTTATTTGATGTTTTTTTTTTTGTTGTGTTTATTTTAAGTCAGGATTTTCCTGCTTTTTGATAAAAAAATATTGCCAAGATTCCTTGGAAATGAGAATCAAAGAATTCCATAATCGAAAATACTTGTAAGTCCTAACGAAAAGGGTGGAATTCTTTCATTTCCTTCGATTCCCGCCTATTTATTAAATTCGTTTCGTATTCAAATCAAACCTTCTTCGTAATCTTAATTGGCGAAAATTTCCTGCGATTTTTACCATTTTAAATTCAATTTTCGAATCGATTCTCGCTCCTGAAGGGGAATATTTATAATAATGGAATCCGAAAAAAATATCCCGTTTTTGCTTTTCTAAAACTTTCATAATTTCGTCGCTTTGCAATGATCATCATTGCAGATAGATAGAAAATTGTTTTTTGCATACGACTTAATTGACAATTTTAAAAACATAATATTTGATTTTATGGAAGTAAGAGGATAATAAATATAAATCTGTTTGTCTGGCTCATACCGTTAGATTATAAGAAAAAAACCCAATTAGAGTAATTGTTTTCTTTTTTTATATCGTTTTATTTACTGTACTTAATAAATAAATAAAATTAAATATACGATTAAGTTTCCTTTACAAAGATAAAACACAGACACTGCTCCTGAAAAATTACTCCAGCGAGCACTATAATGAACGTCATGCATCAGCCGTCGCCCTGTTATAGAACTTTACAATATCTTCCGGGTAATTTGCTTAGCTGCATGAAGCTGGTAACTCGATTACTCTGTCTTGTCTATACCGTACAACGTTCTGTAGTCTATGGTTTTAGAGTAAAAGGAGTTTGTATTGCAGTGTAATGAGGGATCTGTTTAAAAACTGTTCGGAAATAGTTTGTCTGAAATGAGGCCTGTAAAATTTAAATAGCATAGACTAAGAATAGATTGATAATGATATCAAACGACCACGCATAGTTTGCTACGAAAACATTTACAAAGAAGTCAAGTATCTCCAAAAAATACACGTGAAGTGAAAATCAATAATACCTTATTTCTTATTTTATAATAATTTACTGTTTGAAATTTGACTTTTATAAGTTCTAATTATGTAAGCCTAAAGGCTTCATTGTCGCATCCAGATGGATGCGACAAGCCGAAGACAGGGCGCTATGGCGCTCATTAGGGGAGGCCTATGTCCAACAGTGGACTAACATAGGCTGATGATGATGATGATGAAAGGCTTTATTAGGATTAATTAAGATTGAAATTTGAGATCTCCCATCCGCGCCATCTATCGGTGAATAGGATTTTTTTTCTTTTGAATGTACCTTATTGGTTAGACGACTACATTCTAAAAACCAGCACTCTGATGTTTTAAATATTTTTTTTAAACATATTAACAAAGAAAATACACAGTTTTAACCTAAATTCCGATTACAAAGCCAAACTAAAACGTATGTACCCTGCTAGCTTTCACAAATTGCAGACAACTTAGCGAGTTTTAAGTGAAAACAGTGTCCTTTGTATTCACTTGGTGGACGGACTAAGGTAACATAACAAACACAGACAGAAAGTTCACGCGATTCTCACTCCTCATTAGGTATCTATATTGAACTGTAGTAATTTATTTTTGTTTTGGTTCCTTTTTTGTTATAGGTACATGTAAAAAAGGGTACCTCTATTGTTTCATTTGTAAACAATAGTTGAAATAACTTTCCTAATATCTTAAATACAAAGTATTTTGTTAAAAAAAATTATAACTTCTATTGGTGCCTATTGAGTTACTATCCCATAAATTATATACCAAATCATGAATTTATATAATTCCTTCTATCCAAAGGTTACTCGGAAGGGATCGCTTCTAAGCAATAAGGATGTCCATTGTACTCCTAATGTTCCTTTTCTAGTGTACAATAAAGCGTTGTTGTAATAATTGTGAAATAAAAAAAAGCGAAAGCTATAAGCAAAGCAATGATATTTTCATTAATATACGCCATATTTATGAAAATATCATTGCTTTGCCACGTCGAAAACTGAGTCGAATTCACGAAAAATATACTATATTTCTGCCGTGTGGTGCCGGCATAGAATTTCACCACCCCAACTCTTCCCGTGGGTGTCGTAAGAGGCGACTAAGGGAAACACAGCGGGGGGCGGGCAGCAGCGCCTTCTGCAGAACAACTAAACCGAAACTGCGATCCCCAACCCGCATGCCCAGCGTGGGGATTATGGGCAATAACCCCCAAATAATGATGCCATCTATGGCGCTCATTAGGGGAGGCCTATATCCAGCAGTGGACTATTATAGGCTGGTGATGATGATGATGATACTATATTTATGACATTGAACTTTTAGTTTTCCCTTGGTCCGTCCACCCAGGCAGGTCCGGCCTTAGGGGACGTCCACTTATAAATTCACTTTTATCTCGCTCTGTGTTCGCACACCGTAGTAATTCATACTCGCCTGAAAGGAATTAATTTTATCTGTGGATTTGCGCAAAAAGATGAAACTTCGCGCTGGATTCACCGTTGGTTAAGTTTTTAGAGTATAAAGTTTGTAGAAAGATTATTCTAGAAAGATTTATTTATGTTTATTATAGTAAATTTTTATTCTGTATGGCTTGGTACTTTAATCCACGATTACTCAAACACAACATAAATCTAAGCTCGTCGTAAGTCGTGGTTTTTTTGACATTTTCATATTTCAGACACATAAGTTATATATGAATGTACTAGTGGTTTCTTTTTCACTTCTTCCACTAGTGGACAAAAAATTGAAGTGAAGAGAAATCAATAACATATTTATTTCTTTTTTATAATAATTAACTGTATAAAATTTGACTTGTCTAAGTGCTTATTTTGTAAGCCTAAAGAAATAAAGTTATTGAATCTGAATCTGAATCAGATAAAAATAGATAAATATCTATTTATTTATAATTCGCTTTTTGAAATGTGATTAAATCTGAGATGCGTTTGAGAATTCACTTCGACATAAAAAAATGATTTTCGGCCCTGACCCAAACCAAAAAAACAGGAATATTCATGTATTTTCACTATTACGGTAATAACTATTGATACATATCGTCCACACCTCCAAATATTATATCATCTATTAACGATACTATCAAAAGGCGCCATAAAACGCATTGCGTTTCGCGCGTGAATTTCACAACAGTGGCGTGACGAACGCTCCTTACATCGAACTTATTTATGGAGCCGCCATATTTTATGGTTTAATTTGACTTTGAAGTTTGACGGATTGGTATTTATTGGAAGGATCACGGCAGCGGCAGCTAGCTTTGGAAATAACTATAAATACACTGTGATAAAATAAGCACATTATCCAGCACCGTTACCGCACGGCACAATAATAAGCATTCGAAAATGGACTTTAACTTGTAGCCTTTAATATGAGACTACGCTGCAGTTTTGAGGTTTTGTCGTCTCTTCGTTCTATAATATCAGATCAACGGATATTTTGTTCCAGGGTTAGGTAAGGTGATGATTCTTACAGAATGGTGCATTATTATAAAGTATAAGCATAATTTAAAATAATTTCGTTTATGCCATCTAAATAACATTATGACGACCTTCCTGAAATTGATTCGACATTTCCACGTTTCCTACAGAACGAATAAAAAAGAGTCCAATATCTTAAGTAATTTTAAAATTAATTCAACAGTTCCACGTTTAGTGTAGAACGATTAAAATAGGTGTCCAATATCTTAAGTAATTTTAATGCTCATCTATACATTTAAATAACAAATCAAGTGAATTTTCTGAAGTCACAAATCTTCCCAATGAAAATAGTACAAACGCTGTTTATCGCACCATAGAAGTTAGCATAAAACTGAACGACCTCTCTCCCTAAAATATCAACTCCAGAACCATAATAGGTTACATAAGACAGTCAAATAGGTTACCATAACTTTCAATGACAACCATTGTTGATATCTATTCTCTTTTATGGTTGCCCTTTGGTTGCCGATCAGAAAATCGGTCTAATAATGCTTTATTTTACCATAGACTAGCAGTCCGCCCCTACTTCTCACGGGTATGAAGCTTTCACTTCAAAAATGTAACCCAACGAGTAAATGTTTGTTAAATAGGCGGAAGCCTAAATGTTTTGAAAATATTCTATAGCCTGCGTTCATCAGACATAAATATAGGATTCTAATAGTGAAACAATTTTTCAAAATGGACAAGTAGTTTGAAGCCTATTCAATTCAAACAAACAAATATTTCCTCTTTTTAATATTAGTGTAAATGTAGAAATGAAAATAACATAAAACGTTACAGAAATAGTTGATTCGTGACGTCTGAACGAAAGTTACGTAAAACGGAACGCATAACGCAGAACGTAGCTCACGGGATTGACTCATAAAGCTTTTACGTTAACGTTGGGGTGGGCGGAGTTACAGCGATTTTAGAACAAACACATTTTGATACAGATATTCTTTTGTAGCCTATATTTTGAATATAAGCGAGTGAAGTTTTGTTGTCAAGTAATTTAGGAACTTGATATATTCAAGTACAAACGCCCTGCGTGTAAATGTGTGCTACCGGTGTGGCGCGGCGGGTGAAGGACTGCTTGCGAATAAGTGTTCGATTACTTCGTAAAAATTTGATTTTGTGCCGGGTATTCTGGGTATTTTCTGTTTATAAAAAATATCTATGAGTTAAGAAGTAAGTAGTACAAGTTACCGCACTTATGGGAGTTAATGTTACTATCAAACGCATTGCATCTATTTTTACCTCAGGTGATGGTCCTCTATGATCAGAAAATTCTAGTACTATTTTGGTATTTCAGTACATATAGCTTCATGAAAAGGTTACACTTTCGCTTCGCAGGTTATACTTTCGCCTCTGAACTCATTATAACATAAGTCCAAAATACAAATATTAGGTCCTTACATATGAAATTGGCGTTTTTCGTACTGGCCACTTTAATCACAAATTTCTCCTCTTTGGAAGCGGATCCATCGCAAACCACGTCCGAGTTAGCTGCAGGCTGCGGTGTTAGTGATAAAACTGTTTTAATTCACTTGAAGCAAATTGGGAAGATTAAAAAGCTTGAAAGGTGGGTACCTCACGAATTGACTGAAGCAAACCGGCAAACGCGCGTCGACTGCTGCGTTACATTACTAAACCGGCACAATAATGAAGGTATTTTAAACCGAATCATTACCTGTGATGAAAAATGGGTTCTTTACGATAATCGGAAGCGCTCAGCGCAATGGTTGGATCCTGGCCAGCCAGCCAAATCCTGCCCCAAGCGAAAATTAACCCCAAAAAAGTTACTTGTAAGCGTTTGGTGGACTAGTGCCGGTATTGTTCATTACAGTTTTCTCAAATCTGGCCAGACTATTACGGCTGATGTCTATTGTCAGCAATTGCAAACCATGATGGAAAAGCTAGCGGCTAAACAACCTAGGCTGGTCAATCGCTCCACGCCACTGCTGCTTCACGACAACGCTAGACCACACACTGCGCAACAGACGGCTACTAAATTAGAAGAGCTTCAATTGGAAAGTCTAAGACATCCTCCGTACTCCCCGGACCTTGCTCCAACAGATTACCATTTTTTTCGAAATTTGGATAACTTCTTGCAAGGGAAAAAATTCAACTCCGATGGGGCAGTCCAAATCGCCTTCAAAGATTTTATTGATTCCCGTCCGACTGGTTTTTTTAGTAAAGGGATCAATGAACTACCTATAAGATGGCAAAAGTGCATAGAAAATAATGGTTCATACTTTGATTAATTAAATATATTATATTAAAAAATATTCGACTTTTTGTTCCTCCCATACAAAACGCCAATTTCATATGTAAGGACCTAATATTTAACCCTAATTTTATTGCAAATAGGCCGTGTGGTGCCGGCATAGAATTTCACCACCCCAACTCTTCCCGTGGGTGTCGTAAGAGGCGACTTAGGGAATGACACCGGGGGGCGGGCAGCAGCGCCCTCTGCAGAACCACTCCACCAAACTGCGATCCCCAACCCGCATGCCCAGCGTGGGGATTTTGGGCAAAAACCCCCGAATGATAAACAATGCCATCTATGGCGCTCATCAGGGGAGGCCTATGTCCAGCAGTGGACTATTATAGGCTGTTGATGTTGTGATGTTGTATGTTATTGCAAAATTCTTGCAATTAAAATAGATTTTTTTAAGGATCGTTTTTTATTTTAAAATCTGAAATAATTGATTAAAATCGCCAGCACAGACACCACGCCTTGAAGACCGCGTGAAAATAGCTAGGATTTATGTCTGAATAAAGCATAAAAGAAACGCAGCGATCATTCATACGAAGTTCATACCGTATTGAGCGGAGACGTCTATTCTTCTTCTTTTATTTAAGGTGCTTCCGTCATTCCGCATAATCTGCCTTCTCAATTTGGACGGAAGAAATCAATTTATTAGGTACCCTGATCTTTTCGATCTCTATAACACTTTAATACTTGATTTTTAACAGACTGGTTTTAGTCTGTTAAATATCAAGTATTAAAGTGCTTTATTTCCTTTAGACCTTACAGAATTCTTGGACACGTCACAAAATACAAATAAAATTACATAAGTAAAATTGGGATAAAAAGTGATCACTTTGATTTATGTTCACTTCATTTTTTTCAAGGTAAAATATAGAAGCGACCAGGATACCTACTTTGTTAGGTTGTTAGTTTTCGAGTTTTGGTTAAATTCGTCCCAAATCTTTTTATCGCCTTGTTAGGCAAGCTAGCTTTTAGCTAAGGATATTTTTAAAATCTGATGCAGTAAGCCTTACGCTTACATTTTGAAAAATTCTAAAACAAGTAAATTAAATGCCTGGAGTTAAAATTCTGCTTTAAGCAATAAAACCACCTATTGTAGGTTTTTAATTAATTAGAAATAAGATTTTTTAAGAAGGAAGATTTTTTTTGTAAATCTTGCAATAAATTGTTTATTCATTCGAATAAACCCCTATAATAGCCGCTTAACCTAAGGTCTATATTTCTGCTCCTATTCACGGTTCTACGAAAGACACCTCTAAAACTCATCATAACAGATTGTTTTTCAACTCCTCGAGACACTCCACCTGCGCCTGTCAATCGGATCTCATCATTAGTGTCTCCTCCCCTCCAGTAATATATCATCCATCTTTACGTATTACGTGTTTACCTGGCTGGGGAAGAGATGAAAATATAGAACGTTCATTTTCAGAGTTGCATAGTACTGTTTCTGAACTAAAAGAATCCTACAGTACAATACAGTACTCTTTGTTGGGATGAGATCTTGAAAATATGGAAGTGATACGTTCATTTTCAGAGATGCACAGTACTGTTTCTGAACTAGAATCCTACAATACAATACAGTATGTTCGTTGGGATGAGATCTAGAAAATATGGAAGTGATACGTTCATATTCAGAGTTGCATAGTACTGTTTCTGAACTAATAGAATCCTACAATACAATACAGTATGTTCGTTGGGATGAGATCTAGAAAATATTGAAGTGATACGTTAATTTTCAGAGATGCACAGTACTGTTTCTGAACTAATAGAATTCTACAATACAATAGAATATGTTCGTTAGGATGAGATCTAGAAAATATGGAAGTGATACGTTCATTTTCATAGATGCATAGTATTGTTTCTGAACTACTAGAATCCTACAATACAATACAGTTCTCTTTGTTGGGATGAGATCTAGAAAATATGGAAGTGATACGTTCATTTTCAGAGATGCACAGTACTGTTTCTGAACTACTAGAATCCTACAATACAATACAGTTCTCTTTGTTGGGATGAGATCTAGAAAATATGGAAGCGATACGTTTATTTTCCAACACCTCTTTGCATTTCAGAACTGCAAAGTAGTGTTTCTGAACTTATAGAATCCCACAATACAATACGATAGTTTACGGCTTGGTTATCTTTATTGCTTTAATACATATGAAAATTAGAGTTTACAAAGTTTTGTAACTGCTTCTAATATTAAAAAGGCGAAGTTTGTAAATTTTTTTTATTTGTCGTGTTAGGGTTAAGTCGACGCCAAAACTACAGAATGTATCTTGCTCAAATTTCGCATAGACTTATTTATTTATGTAAGTTCTGTATAGTATACATTAGGCTACAATACGCTACAAAAATTACCACATCCAAAGGTTGCCTGGAAGAAATCGCCCTTAGTGATAAGGCCGCTCATTGTGCCACTGTTTGTGTTTATATTTTTCTATTGTGTTATTATTTATCTTGGTGTGCAATAAAGAGTGTTGTATTGTATTGTAATAACATAAACAAAGTAATCCCGTTAAATAGAAACTTGCTTATGTATATTTTTTTTGCCTTATGTATGTATATAAAAAAGTCTTTATGTTTATCTTATCACCTAATGGTAACCATACACATTAATTTCAATCCCAAATACTTGCTAATCTTTTCCCCAATACTTGCTAATCTTTGCCCCATCATCAAGCTATCGCATCTCTCGCCGTTCAAAACACCACTATCAGTCAAATTCTGTGTCGTCACTCGCCTAACCGTTTTGATGACGTCATAAAAACCTCATCAACCATGCGGCCTACATAAATCAGTTCACGGAACCCACCGCAGAAAACTAGTCTCTCTCTTTTCGAGATAGGGTTGTTTTTATCCCGCTTGCTTGTTGTAAAAATAAGCTAACCTAAACCCTGGCCGTAAAATGCTTAGCATGTGAATCTCAACGTACGTGACGCATTAATTTTACGTACGTTGGTGGAATTAAAAGCGATTGTCTTTTGTTCGGCGTTTAGCTCAGCCAGAAACGATGTGAATTGAATATAAAATAAACAAGTTACGACCTAAATACGAGTATGTTTAATTTACGGCTTGGTTATTTAATTGAAATTTTCTTTATTAACAAAGGTTTTACCCGTTATTGTAAAAATTTACGGTTTCCATCAGTTATTAACCCAAAGAATCTTCATAGAACATTCTAAATGATTTGTTCTAAAGCTACATTTCATCCGCTTTAGATCTTCAGCATGGAGTACTTGCATCGCATGTGTTGCATTTGTTTTATATTCCCCGAATTCGTTCCAAATACTGAGAAGGTTTTAACTGCGGTCATGCTACGCCGTAGCACTAAAGCTACAACGTAGACGTCTACGAAAACCTCAAAGTAAACATATACAACCTCCTTCCCACTATCTATGCAACCTTCTTTGAAACTTTATTCATCAGTAAACAATATAACCTTTTTGTTTTTGCTCCTAAAACGAAGCTAAAATCTTCACTCAAATAACACCCCTATAAAAACAGTCCATCATTATTTCGGGACATAAAAAGACAAAGAACTCTGAGAAGATATTGTTAATGCTTGAACGAAGCTCTCATACCTTCTTTCCCACTCTAAGTATAACCTTTTGACCTCTATTGTGTAAGCGTATTGTTGACTTTCTTTGGCGCCAAAAATATCTCGTAGGTACTTGTTAGGTGCGGATTGTAAAGAAATACATCAAATGTAAGAGGTATGTAAGGAGGCCGAGGCGCTATTGTATCGAGGAGGTTTTATTTCGGGAGCTCTTGTTGCCACGTGCCGAAAATCGAGAGATGATTGGGTACATGGGAGATACGAAGCTGGGGTCCAGGGAAATAAGCAAAATAACAAAAAAAGAATTTGTTGACATTTTTATTTATTTATGAAACAAAATCCACAGCTCTTAGATATAAAAAATTAAAAACTTATAATGTAAACTACAGCCGAAACAGGATTTACTTTTTATACAATTATTATTATTCTTAAGTTGAATAAAATTAAATAAGAAATAAATATAATTTAAGGAGTGTTAATCGTAACTGGGTACCTACGTCGATACTTATATTACAGGACGTAAAAACATAACAACTAAACTCTAAAGCAAGTAGGTACTCTTGAACTTTCGGGAAAAACACTCTTTCGAGTGTCGTTATATTCAAAATACTAGTCAAATAAAAAAGTACCTATGATAAACTCTTGTACGCAACCAATATTTCCAAGGTGCCTACAACAGAATAACATACACATTTTCGAACTATTACAAATAAAATCAGATATTTTTCTCTTACCTTTGTTTTTAAATAGGTTTGACCTCCCACCTTATATAAATTTCCAAAACCGACACCAAATATATTTACTTAGCAGAAATACCTTGCGACTTGGCAGCACCCAAGTTCCACCATACGAATGGGCTCTATTAACCTAGATAAACGCTCTCGCATACTGAACTCACGTCTACATTATACCTGAACTGAACTCACATCTACATTAGTTACTCAGATAGGCAGTATCTATTAACCTACATAGCTTCAGGTAAATACGGTGGTCTTAGCACCAAGTTGGATAGAGTGAGTCAGCGAGAGCGGGTTGATATAGTAAAGTCTTAAATCCTAAATTAGGTTTGTCAAGATAACAGACTGCTCTAATATTACGATTCAAAAACACCCTTTATACCTACGATGCTATCGACTATATATCTATTACATAAAACCTTTCATCACAACATTTCAAATTTTTCAAATTTTTAAATTTTTGACTACATATATGTATATATATATATATATATATATACTATATTATGTCTTATCATGTTGGAGTTTTTTAATTATTTATTTTTATATGGTTGCCCATTGAGGGTTCACCCTTTGTCTCTGTTAGAAGGAAAGACTTGGGAGAATCAGTTGAAGTTTCCAAGAAGATTGTTTTTCATACAATTTAATATAATATTCTATTTTTATAATGAAAATAACACAAAAGGATTAATTTGTGACAAAATAATAAATTACTATGAGCGACAGGGTGTTTGCATACACCCTGTCGCTCATAGTAAGGTGTAGGTACTAACTTTAGCTATAATTAGATGTTGAGCTACCTATCTGTGTATTTATTATTGTAAATAATTAATGAAATAAAATAATCAGTATTACAATTTTTAAAACAAGGCCTTTTTGTCGCATAATTGTCCTATTACTTTCGTACATAACATTCTCATTATTCATTCAATACGCGTGGTAGCTAACAAACCTGAAAAATATCAAAAAGCAATCACACCACCAACAAAAAAGAAAATTAATACCATCGTTTGTACCTCCCATAAACCTCGTCCACACCTGCCATTCGGCACATCTGGCTGCCAATACCCTGGCCCCCGATTAGCCCTATTAGCCCTTAATAGGGCCGGACTAGCCCCCGGTTATAGCCTAATGGGCATAAATAGCGGCATATGAATTTGCCAATATATCTCGGCTGGTTTATGAAGCCGATACGTTTCTATCTGACAATGACGGGTGCAGAAGGGATAAAGTAGGCTGGTTTTAGAGTCACGCTGACCGTCGGCGCTGACAGGCCAATATGTATGATTACTTATGAAGCGTTTTAGAGTAACACCGACGACTCAGCGCTGAGCACTGTCAGCGCTGGGCCGTACGCGCGCGTACGCGCCACGCGTCGGCGCCGCTGAGCACGCGGCGCTGACGCGCTTCCGAACTCCGTTATCGTTACAGTGTTACATAAAACGCGCGCGCCGACGGGGACAGACGAGCGCAACAATGAATCGCGATATTAATATATACTGAATAACAATATGGAGACAAATAATATGTGTCTGAATAATAATAATAAATGTCAAGGTACTAAATAAAAGTGTCAATTTAATTAAAATAAAATGTAAACAACTTGGTTTTTTCTTACCTTAAAGTAACCATCAAACGTTCAGCTGGTGATATAGTTAAACGCCTGTAACTGCAACGTAGTAACTTATCATGTAGCTTTGCCAGTAACTCGTCGAAAGTTCATGATGACATGCGAAAGTAGTTAAAGAATTTGATTTCGTCGATTGAACAATGTAACAAATGCCCCCATTAGCAATCTTTGAGAAATAAGTGGATGAACTTGTCTTTTTCTTCGTTGTTGTTGAAGTCTTTTCTTTTTCCATAAAAAATACACGGCAGCAACTCGAACACTCATTTGATTGTGCATGTCTGTACTCCACGACGTTCAGCACGACACTAAAACGAGTTGCCGCAGACAGCTACGCGTGAGAGCTACGCGCGTAGGCTTCAGCGCCGACGGTCAGCTTGACTCTAAAACCAGCCTAGTCCTTTCTTAAATCTACCAGTACGGTTGTACTGGTACGTTATTAATTTCTAGAGGTTTCTAGTAATGAATAATAGTCAACAGATATATAGAGGTTTTTTTTTTTAAATTGCTACTTCGGATGCCTTGGTTTCTCTCCAATTTCATTAATTTAATCTAATTACCTACAGCCACCGTAGGGTATCCTTAAATTAGATTTTCGTTGACAAAACACAAGCTCTGCTTACTTCAGGGCTACAAGATACTCTCTGAAATGAAATACTATACACCATTATTTGGCGTATAGTTCAAACTAAACGCTATGGATCACGGACCGATTTTTATGTTAGAACTACCTTTCTTGCCTTAGTTAAATTCATTATCAGTTAGTACTAAAGCTTGCCTTAGCTGAATGCATTACTACTTATCTAAATTACAACTACTACAAGATATATTTTTTAACCTCTGTGACACCGTTAGACCTGTAATTTAAGTTTATAATCGTGTCACCTAGTCCCAGATACAAGGTATTCCACTCAAGCCAGGTCCAATTGAATTATGTGACCGGTTAAGAGGACCAGTGATTTATTGAGCCTTATTCAATTTGGGAGCAGTGATATATTGGGTTCAGTAGGGCAAAGTTTACAGCGATAGCTTAAATGGGTCTGGTGTTGTTATTTCAATCCCAAATTGATTTAGTTTGCTGTAATTCGGGTGTGTAATTTTTGACATCTGCTGTCACTTTGATTTTATTTATACCTTAAATGTTTTGTACTGTTTATTATTCGTTTGGTTTTATTGCAAAGTGGTAATGATAATGATTAGTAATTAACGGGTATTTATCGCGTTTCTTCTTCTTCCTTTCTCGACGTTTCAACAGGTTTGCACTCTGTCGTGGTCACGAGAAAGAGAGTGCAAACCTGTTGAAACGTCGAGAAAGGAAGAAGAAGAAGAAAGGAAGAAGAAGAAACGCGATAAATACCCGTTAATTACTAATCATTATGTTTTCAGATCGCGTAAGTTTATGACGTTCCGAGCGTATCAAAACTTGCAACAACTCTTTTAACCTACTAAAAGAGTAAATACCTTTTTACCAAGAAATATGGGATCTCTTCGTCAGAAGACTCCGTAGTTACGGTAGTGCTTTTAGAAGATTTCCTGTCATCTACGGGCTGAGTCGTCACGCCGCGGAAAGTAAACGCAATTCTTATTTTCTAGCAGAATCAAATGAAAAATCTCTCGACGAATGTAGAAGCTCCTAATTTAACCATATCATGTAGCTTCACTCACTAAAACGCGTCTTATACCCCGTATCCCTCTAGTAATGATGATAATGCTCCGCGACTCGCACTTATTAAATTTTGGAACACGTATCTTTGTCTGACATGCTCGAAAGTTTCCGCGGGAATATCTACTCTATGGCGGGTATATTTCTGCTGGTTGTGAAATTCTGCGATGACATGGCATTGTCAGTTTATTTGCGTTTGCCTACTCTGTTCAAATTGCTAGCTGTGTTGCTAGGTAGCTCTGGAAAATTGCATTTGTTTGCAGGTTAATCTTTTAGAGGAATTCGTTTCTCCGATGTATCTTCGCTCACTTAGTGGAAACCCAAAAGATCTTGAAATTGAGATGGGTTACTAGTTGATATAAATATTTTCTTTTAGGTAATCAAAATTTAAAGAAACAACTGGCATCTTCTTGAGCTTTCAGATCCAGTTTCAGAATTATTTATTGCATGCAGGATCAGTTTAGCTACCTGTAGATTGTATAGATATGCAGAATCAGTTTAGCTATATTATTTACCACATTACATTATAGTTTTAGCATAGAGGTGATGTACCCTGTAAGAGCGCAGCAATATTTAAAGTATAAAAACGATCCGTTTGGCCGTCCAGCTGTAAAAAGGTACCGACAGAAAGACTTCCTTTCGATTGTTAAAAATAATAGTGTTATTTACAAGAACTCGAAATTCAAACAAGTAGTAACAACAACGCAGCACTTAAGAGCCAACTGTCACTTTTGGCGGGAATTAAACCGTCGCCATCTTGAAAAGTTCTGGAAGTATTTCCTCTCCCATGTAATGTAACGTAATGTTACGTTTCATTTCAGTAAATGTTGAACGTTCGTCACGGGAATGTTTCAACTGTTTGTAAAGGTAGGCATTAATAACTTTGGAGGTGGGTTTTCTTGGGACCTGCTTGCTTGAATTGTTTTAAATGAAGCACTTATGAGAAAAGGTACGGTTGAAGTTTAAATACACTTTGCTTTCAGAAATATTTAAAAATAGTCGTACGATTTTGTGTAAAGGCGTTGGTTTAAAGAAATATCTGTTATACTCAAAGGATTATTCATTATAGGTTTTGTCATTGGTATTATTCAGAGGAATAAGAAATCTGTTGTTTTTACAGTCTAAAAAATCGAGAGAATGTAGGAGAATCATAAACATTAGAACTATGCTGAAAGCTGTGAGAGAGTGCCTTTTCTTCACTAACATAATAAAAGATACAATTTTTTCTTGTAACTAAAGGAAAACTTGGCCGGAAGTGGCACCAAAGTCGGAAGCAGTCATCTCGGCAAAAGGAAGTGACGATAGCGTCACAGCGGCGCCCGAGAATAGACTTTGTTTTCATATGGAAATCGTCCCGAGTTTCAATACAAAAGGTGGTATAGGCTCAAACATGGCGCTGCTAAATCTTCGTGGTGATGTAAAGACCTTTATCGTGATGTGAGGGATCTAATAGTAACCCTACACTTCTTAAAATCTTAGATTTGTTACCACTCATATTAAAATTAAACACAAGTATGGCTTAACGCATACTGCCCAGCATCTGTGGCGCGCATCTAGCTAAGTTATACTACATAACCTAGCCAATTTATCTAAGTTAGGCAATTTTCTATATGTACTCCAAATTCCATCTTGATATTCAGTAGCTTTGGAGTTTTGAGGTAGCAAAATAAATTTCACATTTCACAAACTTTTGGTTATGTATAACATTAGTACAATAGCGCACCATAAGTTTTGTAAAGTACCATACATATTTAACGTCAATGCCAGGACAATTTATAAAAGAAACGGCTGGGCGTCCAAAATAAAAACTAGAATATATGTATATCCCATTTCCCTATGTTTTATTGTCTGACCTATTTGAAGAACCAATCAACTAAAAGGTGTTTGGGGTTCAAATTTATTTCTTCGAACTGCCAACTTAATTTACTACAACTTTAGTAGCTACTAAACTTCCGAAAACACACCATATAACAGGGTGATAAAGTTGTTTTTCCTGTTAAAATTTTTCAAGAAATCCCTTCAAAGAGTCTTTGAATGACTGATCCATTCAAAAATAGGTTGCTCTTTGTATGATGCTCCTTAATTGATCTATTCACGTAAATTTTATCAAGACCTCAGGTGACGGATTAAGGAACAGTTACTATGCTCAAGGTGTATGAAACCTCTTTGATATTGGCGAGGTATATGTGAAGTCACAGGTCTTAAGAAAATGGTGGATATGCTTCATCGCGCCTGGGTTAGCGCCGATAAGTGATTTCTTGAGTTTTCTTTATTCTTTGAAGGACTTTGAAAGACTTTGAATATTTCCTTGGTTTTCTAAGACCTTTTAAAGCGTGATAGTACACGCTTTACCGTAAATTCGTACAAAATGTTATATAGTGTCGTGTCAAAAGTCGCTAGTTACCAAATAATACGTTCGTTATAAATATGTTTGTTAATATATTTATTGGTACAATAATAAATATTAGGGATAGAACGTAGCGGGGGCTAGAGGCGTCCCGTGCGGTGCACAGCTATGAACGGACAACGCACTGATAAAAAATTTCACGAGCATTATATTTATGCTGTTCATATTATGTATACATAGCCTTAGTGTCAGTGTCAAGCTGTCAGTGTCAAATATACGCGTAACATCGGTCTCTGTCGTGAGAACTCGTATCGTGCGTTCATTCGTGTCACACATTTAGGCCCTGGGATCACAAAGCCCGGGCCTAGAGGCCCTGCAAGCCTCTGAGTCCTCATGGCAGAACATTCAGGCTCCTAAAGTCTAGCTTGATCGTCTCCGATTAATGTCTTTCAATAACTGTAACGCTTCGGCGAGACGAATAAATAAACAAATGACTCGGTCAATTTCGCACAATCATAAGCTGAAATACCTTAGATATATTAATATAAAGGTTCATTAAGCCACAGCCTTGCATTCAAGGGGCGTGAAAGCCATAAAAGCGTACTACACACAAAATGGGCTTACACTCTCGGCATTGTGCCCTATTGTTCTCGAAAAATCACCCTTTAATAGCAGTTACACGTTTTAAGTTCAGGTTAAACTACTCTGTTAGTGAAACTTGTGCGAAAGGAGCTTGGCATAGAGTTGATTTTGGTTTGGCGCTTTTGCTACTGTACTAGGCATATGAATGCTTGGCTAGTTCTATGACCGAATTTCATCACGAACAAAACCTTCTTGTCGGTACTCTAATCACATCCTTCGTCCACTGTTGATAATTTCACCACAGAGAAGGAGGTTTCTACCAAACCCCGATAACATCACGCTTTGCAAGATTTGATCGTCTGTGGTGGCTTTAACGCATTAAATGCCCAGCCTCTGAGGTGGACCCAAGCGCAGGGTCGTGTGATAGACTTTTCTAGAACCATAGATAGAATATCCGTCGTCGTCGTGGGCAATAAAATCGGCAAATAAAATCCATACAATGAGATGAATAGGGGCTAGTGAAATGACCTGTTACGATGGTTGCTCGTCTATTACTGGAAACTGCCATAAGTGATTAGAATGAGCGCGTTGCAATTTATGCAGCGCGCGCGTAAACAGTAAGTAGCTAGGTAGGTACATATATCTACTAAGCTACGTACAGTTCGCGTCAAAATTAAGTATCCCCCTTATCTACAAAATATTTTAGACTACTTCTAATTCCCACAAATTGTCACAAATTTTCACATGCAAAAATTTTACACGCGGCCGCTCAGGATCGAGCCGCCCACCCTTATTACTCAAAGTCCGAAATTCCCAACAATAACAACTATTGTGTCCCACATGCATTGAGATACTTATATGTAACTCAGACTGTAGATTCAGATTCAGATTCAATAACTTTATTTCTTTAGGCTTACAAAATAAGCACTTAGACAAGTCAAACACAAACAAGTGTACACATCATACATATCTATGACTTCTACCTACTAGATTCCTACACCATGACCGCCACTGTAATCGCGAATGCGGATGAACTTACAAAATATAACCTAAAACTAAATCTAAAGTTTATCTTAATGTAGGTTAGGTTTCAAACGTGGAAAGAAGACCGCGTGTCGTTTCAAAATGGGTCTCTAAATGAGACCCATTTTGAACAGTAAGTAGCTAGGTAGGTACATATATCTACTAAGCTACGTACAGTATGAAAAGAAACTCTGCGGGTAAAATCGTGGGTAAAAGCTAGTGCGGCTATAAATAAGACTTTTCCGGAAAGCCTTGGCAGCTGGCATTTGCTTTCAGAGCAAAAGTTCAAGGTTGGCTCGCTTACCCTTTTAGGTAACTATAGAGATGTGACATATTAAAATTTGTGTATAGTGTATTTTTACTTGATATTAAAACAATGTATCTTTCCGGGTCTGACGTTTTGTCTGCTTAAGCGTTAAGGTCTTCGAAAGTACTCAACGGATATTAATGCGGTTTTCACTGTCAATGATTTACATTTTTTTTCACGGGAGTTTTATAAATAAATAGTAGTTCTATCCATTTAGGAAAATTCATGAGAAACCGTCGGCAGAAGCTAGTAATAGCACAATAAAATTTGAGCTTCTACCAAATTGTAATTATAGTATTTATTTATTTCTTAGCACTAAATACATTTATTATTATGCACACATTACCCCATGTAAAATTCAGAGATCTTATACATTCAAGGGTATCGAGAGAAATCGCTCTTGAGTGATAAGACTACTAATTATTCTATAGTTATTCTTTTGTTAATTAATCATAATTGTGTAATAAAGTATTATCCTTCTAATTTGAGACATACATACCATTAAGTAGGACTAAAACTTTCTAATTTGAGACATACATACCATTTAGTAGGACTAAAACTTTCTTAACTGTACTCATTTAAATTATTCTAAATGGTTTTTTCCTACATAACCATCCAATGGCAAGCCATTGGCATGCAAGCATGCAAGCACTTTTCATATAAATCTAAATTAATTCATAACTGTGTACCTGCCAAATTGGGAAGGCCCTAAAATGAGCGGTCATAAACACCTCGTGTCAGGGGCGATTCTCGAGCCTTCGACATGTCAGACGCAGGTCGCGTTAGAAGAATGCTTTTATTTTTGCGCTTTCGACATAATCTTATCTTGTCTAGAATAATTTTTATGTGTAAAATATTTCGTGCTGCAAATACTATTGACTTGTGAAGTGAAGTGATGTTAAAATATTTTAAAACTGGCAACGTAAATTTTAACGACAACCCCTTGTAGAAAATGCTAAAAAGATATTATGCCTTTGTTTTTTGAGACCTACCTACCAGTCCTACCTTACAGGTAAACTTACAAGATCAAAGTAATACCACCATATATGAAGAAAAAACTTACATAAAATAACACCAACTCACATTCGACTTCTAAATATCGAAAGCCTCATAATCGGCTCCAGGTAATTCAGCAGTCGTTTACAACACCGCATTTTTACAGCCTATTCCGGAAATAGGACGAAGTTAGCCTCGTACATTTTTAATAAACGCCGAAGTGGGCTACACCTGGTTCTTTAGGTTAAGCCGATAAAGGCTCTGTCGTAAAATTGTCTTCGCTCTTTCTTTTTCCCTCCAGTGCCAGTAGATTTCCACGTTGTTTAGTATCTTTCGACAAAAATTGTGCGTTATAGATTGTTTACGGACAGAAATTGTAAAGGGCTTGATTTTTGAGTTGGTATCAGTTACCCTTAGTGATTATCGCGATTTTACAGTACCTGTAAAATAACATCTGAATAATTTTATTATTGGCCGTGTGGTGCCGGCATAGAATTTCACCACCCCAACTCTTCCCGTGGTGTGTCGTAAGAGGCGACTAAGGGAAACACAGCGGGGGGCGGGCAGCAGCGCCTTCTGCAGAACAACTACAACGAACTACGAACTGCGATCCCCAACCCGCATGCCCAGCGTGGGGATTATGGGCAATAATTCCCAAATAATGATGCCATCTATGGCGCTCATTAGGGGAGGCCTATGCCCAGCAGTGGACTATTATAGGCTGGTGATGTTGATGATGTTGAAATCAATTAGTGTTTTGAATAAAATCTTAGAAAATAACTGTTGAAGGTATGTTTTTCAATTTGAAACTTATCTTTCAACTATAAGTTTTGTAACACACCCTTAAATACAATTTCTCAAGAAAACTGTCAGTACGAAGTCTCAAAGTGATAAAGTTTTAGTTCTCACTTGAATATTAATACTCAGCTTTCCAGTAGATCCTAGACTTGATTAAAACTATAGCTGTTACATAATCAAGTTTCTGTTTGATTAAATTTCAGCTGTATAATTTTCTAATAAGGCTGCCTTTACAATAAAGTGGAATTGGGTCGCGTTACACCTGTGCCACGCTTACGTCAGCGTGACTTCGCAGGTCATGCGGTGTCATGTACTCAGTTTTGATTATTAGAAGTGGGTTTAAAAAGAGCGTAAAGTAGGTAGGCGAAGAAAATATTTACCTACCTAATTAATATTGGTTTCCCAAACTAATGACCTAAGTAGGTAGGTTCCTATTGTCTTTAAATAGGTACCGAACTACTATAAGTAGCAAGTTCCGAGGTAGGTCAATTTCCTTTTTTTTATTAGAATAATTCTGAAATTAATTCTTAACCAGATAACATTAGAATCCATTTTAAAATGTATTATGCACCTACAAGCAATAAAAACAAACCCTTTCATGTTTCTATACAAACTTTTTTCATATTACAACTCTAGCATCCGCTTATTCAATGAAAAAGCGCGCGCTTCAGCCGGATATGGCGTTGCAATTATTTAAAAATCATTCCGCCGACATTTAAATAACCTGTTTACAATGAGCCATCATTTCGAAATTAAGCTTCAGTCTGGATAAATACGTAAATGTTTTATGGCGGGAAAATATTTTGTAGGATTTTATGCATGAGAGGGTAAATAATTAGGTAAGCTATATTATTTTATGGTCTAGGTAGGTATGTCAAAAATAGATATTAAATTTATAGGTAAGTATACGAGTAGAGTAGGAACACTGATTTGCAAAGTTACATACCTACTACGAAACACGACTGATTGGTTTATTTAAATTTTCTATGCATACACATTCTCTTAATTGGCAATTATCATCCGATCTATCCGAAATATTTTGTTCAGTGCCCACATTTAGATTTGCTTTTCGAATGTAGTTTCAAAATGTCTCAACAAATAAGTTTTCTAGGTGTGTCTATTAATCAAAAATAGAAGCAAATCGTCCAAAACTTGCACGGTCGATACTGTGCCGTGACTTGCCGCAGTAAAAACACTGCCTGTATAAAAACCTTCGTCGAAAAAAACAAAACATTAAATTACAGAGTAATAAGGCCCGGACGGCCAAAGTTCGGGTGATCGACCCCCGGCCTCGGGAAATTCGTCTAGATATATTCCACGTGGGAAATTTCCCGAAAAAAGGTTGTATTGTTTCCGGGTTCATTAATTTTAGGCATTTTTAATTTTTTCAGTGTTTGTTTACCCCATCGAAAAAGCAAAGTGCTTTTCTTGGACGTTGGTCAGTTTCTGCTCGTAAGTAGGTACTCGCAGCGTATGCTTTCAACACCATGTTTGTCTTTATTTCCAAAGAATGCATATTCATTAAACAAAAACAGTATGAATACTGCTTCAAAAAGTATATTTTCCATAAGTTTCCATACTATGAATAAGTGAAGAAAAATCTCTTCCAATTTCGAATTCTAATCAAGAGCACCATCTATGCAGTTTGAAATTACAAAAAAGGAACGCCGCCCGTCTTCCGTCGCGTCGGCTCGTTCCATTCAGTTATTGAATGCTCCATTTTCAAGGAATGGATTCATTTTATCCTCTCAGATTCACAATAAAAGGATTTGCAAGAAGCAATTTAATAAAGGATTCCGAACGAATTAATTATCATAAGCTGTATTTGGAAGTTTCTTTGATTGCTTTCGTGTGCACGGATACTTTGTTCACCTTTTAAGCCAGGTAAATCTTTTATTATAAACTAGCTAAGAGCCCGCGGTTTCACCCGCCCGGTCTCGTGAGATTTTCAAGATAAAAAGTAGCCCATATGTTATTCCAGGTCATAAACTATATGTGTAGGTACCTACTAAGTTTCATCAAAATCCGTTTAGTAGTTTTTGCGCGAAAGAGTAACAAACACAAACTTTCGCGTTTATAATATTAGTAAGACTAACTTGTATCAAAGGCTTCTTACGCAAAGTAGCCTACATCCACGTAAAATTTTAGCCCGATTCGTTCAATCCTTTTGGCGTTATAAATAAGGCCAAATATCTTACAACTTTACATCTTCACATACTTTCCCTTTTATGAAATAGAATTCTGAACTCAATCTACGGAAGTCCACCTATCAGACAGATGCCAAGTATGGTGTTTATGACCGTTTTTTGGGTACGGAACATACAGCAATAACCGTGGCTATGTTGTGTGGTAAGAATCATATTTATTTATTTATTAACAATTGGAGTTACAGATAAACCAAAACGTCCAAGAGTCAGAAATCAGTTAAACAAGATTCACTAATGGGGCATACGAGTATTAAGTCAAATCTAAAGAGTACAGAGCAAAATACAAATTACTACTTCTTAATAATATCTATTTTAGTGAGATAAAAAATTAAATTTGAGACGTCACATTATATTTTTAAGAATAAGTCAGTTCGTCGTGTGATATCTAAAATTTTGATAAGTATGGCTATGTACTTATCCAAAACCTTAAATTCTAGGTAAATAACACCTAAATACCTGATTTACTGTTTAAAGAATTCTGCTATTATTGGAACTGCTCCACAAAGCACTTAATCCGTATCTCAGCGCAGGCGCAGTATTAATATTAAAGAAGGCTATTAATTTCAACGGTGTTTTGTTTCGAGCATTATCTTCTAATCTGTCTTTTGAAGCTTTGCGGTAATATGACTCAGGGAAATTGTGTATTAAAATTGCAAATCTTGATTTAAATTGAGAGATTATAACCCCATCTGTAGGCAGAGAGCTGTTCTGTAGCGAAGCAATACAAATACCTACTTTTCACTTTGTTTCTATAGTCGAATCCAGTCGGTTAATTCGTTTCCACTGCGAACATATACGAATACTTTTCACTCTGTTTCTATACGCTATGTAGAAACAAAGCGTACCTACTTTGTTTTTAAACATAGATACTTTTCAGGCGAATACGCGAATCCAGTCGGTTAATTCAGTTCTAATGTGAATATACGGATAATCGAATAGCTCATAGAGTTAGGCTGATGTGGCTGTAAGTAAGGCATAGATAGATAATAGCAGAACCAATTCGTTGGAAAGTTAAGGTTATCAAGAGGTAAACATAGTGCAGTGCTAAACTGCACTGTGTTTACCTCTTGAGAGACATTGTGCATCACATTGCATCACAGTGAGTCGATGTTTATGGTTCACATACATTGAGGCACTTTTTTAGAACGTCTCAAGCATGTGAACAAAAAAAAATATACCTACAAATATTATATGCTATAATACAAAAAAAACTATACTACCAGGCCTTTCTAATAGGTAGTCTATAAATAAAGATATAGAGTATATATCTTTATAGGTAACTCAATGCAAACCGCGCTAAATAACGCGTAAAGTAACGTGATCCATCCGCGTTATTTGCGCGAATTTTAATGATAACGCGTTGCACTAATATTAGCTTGTATTTTCTTTTGGACGCTGTGCGCGTTACTTTATTTGAGCAGCTTTTGAAATATTTGCCGTGGTTTGCCGGTAAGACCATACGTGGTGTTTGGAGGAAGCTGTGGTGGGATGATGACGAAGATAATTGAAAAATCCTTGCTGATAAACTTGGGAGATCTTCTGTAGACAGTTATTACTCAACTACAATAAACTACTCTATGTAGTATAAAGCCGTAAAGCGCCTAATGAGGTTTAAACTAGACACTAAACTCGACTACAGCAACAAATTACAACATTTCCCGCATAAAACACCACTAAATTATTAAGGAAACAACATCAACTGACAGACGAATAACCTAATACGAGCAAAATAATAAAAAAAACACACGTCACAAACCGCTAACGGATGTCGTCTGCTAATGAAGTGGCGACGAAACGTTAAGTGCACTTCCTGGATTCTACCTCTCGCTCTAACACCAAACAAAACTGTTTGTCTGTCCCTCTCACGCGTAGAAATGTGCTAGTTGTTTGATCCATTTGCTTAATGAAGTAGTGCGTTTCGGAATGTAATTTTTCTGTTATTCTAATGATGCGAATGTTAACCTTAATGAGATGTTACGTTTTTTTAATTTATTTTAAATTCTTATTCTATTATTCTTATTATTATGCCTACTAACATAGTATAAGTTTGTACTAACAATAATATGGATCAGTGTCTGAAATAAAAAAACATTATTATTTTTATTTATTTATTATTCTTATTCTATTTTGTGCTGATTGCATCAATAAAACTTGGAACAAATTTGCAAATACCAGCGTCCAAAATTAAAATAGTGAATGAGTTAGCTATTGATTAACGTCGTATTTGTGCGTTCGCTGAAGAAATAAACATGGGGACTGCAACTTATCTTTAAGAATATAAAAAGTTGACTAAAATTCCTGTCACCCCAAGTATATAAAGTTGGTCATAGCTAATGGCTCCAAATTGGGAAGTAAGTGATATTGACAGCGAACCCCTTCTTAAATTCAGGACACGCGGCCTCTTCCGAACTTCGCAGACTTTTATGGAGAAGGATTAGTGGCAAGGGTGGACTTTTACTCACTCCATCACTCTCGAGCTTTTCTAGAATCATAAACCAAGTTGAATAGGAAGAAAATAGAAAAATCAGCGCTGCATTAGAATTTTAAAGTACTCAACCTCTTTGGTCTCGTCATACAGACATCAAATTTAAAAAAATATTTTGCTCCAAACTTGAAAGGTCCTACACCAATCAATTTAAAGAGTTTATATGTTCATTCATAGGTAAGTAATTACCTATTAAAACATTAGTCTGATTATGTAGTTGAACTGACGTTCTCTTATTGAGTGAACGCCCGATTGAGGCGCATCTCGACCAAATCTCAAATAACGTTCGGCCGAATTCTAATGAAACCATAGTATCAATTTAATAAGCCCTTTTTAAACAGAATTCTTCTTTCTATTTCTATCATAATTTTTTTTTACGAAGTTTTATGCTTTTATTAACACATGACAGTTACCAAACCAAGCTATTCTAAAATCATTAATAAGTACTTCATGTTTAGTCAGTGGGCAGAAATTGAGTTAAAAAGGAAAACAAATCAAAAAACGTGTCTATTATACTTTGATACCAAAATTCTTAATTCAGAATTTTACAAATAATTAAATAAATAATGCCGGACAATCCACACAGCATCATCTAGCCCCAAGCTAAGCAGAGCTTGTGTTATGGGATAATCTACGAGATAATCTTGTAATTTTCAAGCAATAAGCGATATTTGTATAAAATACAAAATCACAACGTTATTTTATTACATTGTATAAAACAAATTAACGTCTTGTACCTAATAAGTTTTTCTCTTGTTCCAGGATGGAGGAGACAGTGCGAACTCTACTGCAGTACAAGAGCCGCGTGGAGACTTTAAAGCAGGAGAAGGCGACCTTGTCTTCTACCCTGGAGGTGAGTTGGACCTTGTAGTCGTCATGAGTGAGGTTATGCCGCTATTTTCTTTTGCTTTCATGCAGTTTTCACCCTCACATCACAAATCTAGGCCTCCAGTATACGATAAACAAAAGAGGATTGCGCCAGCTTGTAAAAAATATCTTATTACTTTGGTGGTTTTTACAACATAGGCAATGAGGCGTTTTAAGATTTAAGTTTTTGCCAAAAGTCTGATAAAAGAAAAAAACGCCATCCTCAAAAAAACTTGCATAATTAATATTATGTTTCGAATCGGACAAAGACTGCATGACTAGACTACCCGTTCCAAAACCATACTGTTGCTGTTGAATTTTTATACAAAGTATATAAACCTCCGCAGTTATGAATATAGAACGAAATTTCACTACTCTTATACTGTAATCGCTCTGAAATATCAGCAAGAAAATAAACAGAAATAAAAAGTTATGAAATAGCACAAATTCTGAGGAAATTAAAAATTCGGCATAGACTACGCTCGTATATTTTCCGGCCAACGTTGATAGACACGTTATCCAACAGGATTTTTTACAAACTTACTAAACGTCCACAGGTCTGCATAAACTGGTAATGTAAATATGGAGTTCCGAAGAGGAATCAAATACAAATATTCAGAGTATTTCATTATGCTGGACTGCATTGTTCGCTCCCCCATTTTTCAATATAAAAGTTGGGGTAAATCTCGGAAATAAGATGTTTCTTGACGTTTTTATACATAAAATTATTAAAGATTTACCCCCATAAAATGTTTGCTCGTGTGTCTACAAAACAATATCTTGCCAGCCTTACTTAATATATTTAAGTATGAAGAATTGCTCTTTTGCGAACTTATTTGTAATCCGATCGTAGTCTCATCCCTGAATCGAATTCAAAATCTTAATTTGAAGTTTGGCTAAAGTCTTTTGCTAGTAATTGCGCATTCGCGTAAGTATTGTTGGTCAAACTTTTGCGAATTCTAAAAATTCAATTAAGGGGTTATCTTTTGGAGAAGTGTATCTACTCGATTGATGAGCTATATAAAATGCATTTCTAATTTTATATCGACATTTTTATAATATTTATTGGTAGCTTGTTTTATAGTATTTATTGGTTATATTTTTGTTATTATGATCTGTTTGTTTTTTAAGTTTCCGAAGAATGTATTTTGTTATTATGAAATAATTAAATATCTAAAATACTATTATGTGAACTTAGTCTTTTCAATATGCCTATTTCCACGAATGGATTACGCAAATACACGAACACTAGTATATCGACTGCCGGTTTTTGATTACATATCAAAAGATTGCAAAAAAATATTCTACATTTATACGAAGTTCACGATGTTTCCAATTCTACACGAAGATAGCCGAATAAAACACAGGAAAATATGCGAACACCGGATCGAAGTGCTACCAACATGGAAATAATCTCTAATTTTACTAGCTACAATCCTAATTTTACTAGATCGTGACCGTAATTTACTTATTTGTATTTTATTTATTTATTTAATTCAAAGGATTAAAATTAATTAACAGAATAAACGGCAAGTTACCAATCTTCATGATCATCATCCGAATATATAAGTACAAAGCTAGACATAGGCCGCCTATTGTACGTTTTTCAATTTAATCAGGATTCAAAATATGCCTATACTTGTTTTTTTTTTGTAAATGTCGCATAAAGTGTTCATTAATTAATTCTCCTAACGAGCACCATAGCACCTTAATCCTCCAAAATTATCCAGGTCTTGGCTGTCATTTTAGAGATACTCTTTCGTAATGTCCTCTCACACACGCGTTACCACATAACGACTCTATCACATCATACCATGCCATTTTTGCGACAAGTAGGCGCACATTATCACAGGGCGAGCGCTTGCGTCACTAATTACGCAAAAACATCCCTCTCCCTCTTAATCCCTCAAAGAACGTCCAGTCGCCATCAGACCATAGTACTTGGACCCCTCGATAGAAGTACGAGTACCAATTGCGGGGTTTTCGTATTAACTGATCAAATATGGCCGCCAGTTTTGACAGTTTTTAACGAATTGTTTGACATTGACAGTTAATGTTGGTATTAATGAAAACGAGGTGTAGCACTGTAATTAATTCTAATAATAAAAGATATTGATCAGGTCAATGAGTAGATACTTTGAGCAAAAAAATGGCGTATAGCTATTTATTTTTGTGTAATTCCGATTTGGTAGAAAATGACAGAGCTGCCAATTCTTTTACATTTTACTTATATATTGTTGTAGTCATAAGTTTTCAGAAGAAAGTCTATCTAATTAAAAACAAAATATAATAAGTAACAAATGAACGATGGGGCACCAAAAGTTACAAACTGTGAAGCAACTTCATCGCCCGCCATCTTGGTACAACATAAATGAGTACGAGTATGATACTTATGCAATGAATAATTTATAGCAACAAGCATCTTTAAATTCAAGACTTTTTATACCCCAGAAGTTCATTGCTTAATTACAAGGAGCATACTCTACCATAGCACTCATTACCATACTCTATGGTCTCTCTCTATGGTCTCTCTCTATGGTCTCTCTCTATGGCTCTGAATGGTCGAAGTTCGTCAAATCATAACCGCTGTTGCAAAAACAGTAAGAAATCAGGGGTCGCTAATGGTGACAGGGTGCCAGCTAAACTGGTAGTTTCGTTAATTAATTCCTCTATCTGCACGGGCAGTCATAATCCTAAAATGATAGCTTGTCCCCCTGCCGGATAAGTGCCCTTTAATGTACGCTAAACGGGAATAAATCGGGAAGGTTAGTTCGTACAATTTTTGGCTTGAATGGTAGGTTGACCGGTTTCGTTTGTTATTTTTTTGATAGCATTAAGATTTACTTTACAATAATTCCCTAAAAGCAAATGACGACTCGATTATTATTACAATAGAAAAATTGGATAATTACAGAAACCAAAATGTATTCATAGAATGTTTGTAGGCTACAAACAATTTTATAAATCTTTGTAGAACGCGTAGTTGCTGTGAAGTTTTTCTAAAGCTATTTCTATCCCATGGGAAATGATTTCTTGGATAAAAACAGCCTATATTCCAGGCTTAGAACTACCTACATATATGCCAATGTTAGCATCCTTCAGTAGGTAGTTTTTGCGTGAAGAAGTAACAAACATCCACACAAACTTTCGCATTTGGAATATTAGTGTGATGTGATATTTTAATTTTATTATTATATTGTATTTGGAAAATATAGATGTACCTTCATTTAATGATATACAAATAATACCTAATAATGCTGGACAGCTCACACAACACTATCTGTGCTGTGTGGATTGTCCAGCATTATTATTTATTTAATCGTATTATATAAATAATATGTAATACAAATAAATTGGTACTTACCTAGCTAGGATAAAAAAGAGTGTAACGACAGTTTTTTCTTCTGTCTCCTGTCACTAATGTATGGAAATGACTCTATCAAAACTTAGTCCAGGAAAAGGAGAGTTTTCCTTATTGCCAGGCCCAGCTCTAACAGGAAAGTTGTAAGTGAATCTAATCACTGGAAATGTTTTTCATCTGTAATTATCACTTGGGGGACGTGTTTTTTTTTAATTCCCTGAACGATTTGCGATTTCCATCACCTTTTTGAAATAAATTCTTGGACTCCTATTTGCACGCCAGTAGTGGCTAAACATGAACATAATTTCATGCTCGCAATGTTCATGTTTTAAATAATATAGTAAAAATACATATTATAGTAAGTAAAAAAATGTGTATAAGTAAAAAAAAATTGAATGTAAAATGAGTTGTTTAACCTGCTTTCTAACACTTCTGTCCGGTGTGCCTAAAACTTAGTCTGACTAATTCACGTAAGCTATGCTTATACTATAGGAATAGGAAGATATTAAGACTTTGGTCCTTTGCGTTTTTATCCAAAAGCGAATCATAAATAGTGTAGATCCCTGAGTGATGAAAACCCAGAAGATCAACGCAGAAGGTTTTTGACAAGATTGTTTTATCAACTTCTGTCGTTGCCCGTTCTCATCAGATGCTTTAGCTGCAGTTAGCTTAATTGTAAATACTAGTTCTGATTTGATTCTTTTATTTTATAATATGCATTGACTTTGGTACTTCAACTTACTTCACTTTCCAGCTCAAAGAAAAAGCTTAGAAGGATCCTCGTTCAACCAATGTTTAACCCTTCCTCCAGCCGCATTCTGTTCTTCAAATCAAAGCTAAGATTAAAAACCTACCCTCAAATTACCTGCTACTCGTAGCTAGAATAGGGCTATAGTTAGTTTCACGAAAGGGCGCCCTTTGTGCTTTTAGGGCCGACAACATGACAACAATAGGAAATACTCGGAACAGTAATAAAGGCACACAAACCGTATAACGATACACACGCATGTTGCATTGTAGATGTGTGTTCTGTAAAAAATATTAAACACGAAGTTAAACACAGTCAAAAAGCGGTGGTGCTTGCGAGAAGTTAAGGAAAGAATCAGTTTTATTAAAAACAATAGTTTGGTTTTTAAATATGTATACTCGTAGTATTGTTGGTCATTATAATACAGCTAGGCCAAAAAACTTTCTAAAGCAAGGGCTTTAGAAAGTTTTTTGGTTTAGTAAAAAACATCACAGTTTTCTTGTTCGTTTACGTGGTAATATTTTATTTTCGGTTTTTATACATAGGTGTACCCTTGTACAGTAACCAATCTCTATTATAATGCATTTAATACAGTGCCCTCGTTTCACAACATGGTGAAGCCGATTAAAAAAATAATCGCTATCGCCTATTACTCCCGCCTTCACGCACACATCAACATTCGGACATTAAAATGGCGGATAGCTGGCGGGAAATCGGCTATGCACAATGGCTGGGGTTTCCCGCTTTAAAAGGCTCCCCGCGCCCCTCTAAACAATAATTCAGCTTCACCCTTCCGAAGTGCAAGGGCGCAGTTACAGAGGGCACGGGCTAGTGATGGGATGTGTCGATGGATCAGGTGACTGGCTGTTTTCAGTTTTCTGGGCAATGACTGGCAGAAAATCTGACAAAAGGTTTACAAGGGTTTTACTGCCCATTGACAGGGGATTTTGAATGAATGAGTTAAATTGGTGAATTTCATTTTCGGGCGGAAATATCTACGAACTCCTTTTCTTATGACTGTGAATAGTTGTTGACTAAAAACCATGGCAGCAAATTAATTGGTTTATACTTTTAAACCACAGTTCCTGCCTCGAGAAGCAATAAAAAAGCCATTATAAATAATATCTCTTTCATAATTATTATAAGAACGTTATTACTTGACATGTGTGACATGCAAATGTGAGTGATAATTTACTATAAAAACTATCGTAGTTTGACGAATTCATTATGAATGTAAGCGGGTTAAGGTTGTGAGTGATTAATGAATAGTTATTAAAATGAATTTACTGAGTAAAAAGAAGCTGTCTCCTGCATTGAGATAAAACAGCATCAGCAATTCGTCAGTCGGCGTGCTATAAAAACCGCATAACCTCAAATATTTTTTTTTGATATTACCAATTTAATTCGCTAAAAGCATCACATCCCTACGACTCGGGGTATAGGGTGCATCGTATCTGTTGCCCGCCGAGCTTGTCAAATTTACACTCGCTCACTAATTGTGTTTGCGTGTTATTCGGTTTGGTTATTTGGAAACTTAGGTTTTTGCCGTTATGCTAATGCACGCCAGATGGAAAATGCTATTTGTCTCAATAAGTGAAAAGTCTGCTTGGTATAATAGGAGAGACGGGAGAACTATAATGTGGTGTGCAAGTGGATAGAAAGAGAGCATTAATAAAGCACTAACCGTATTTTTCATGATCTGTTTCTGTAGCGTACATAAGCAGCTCATGAAAAATACGGTTAGTTACGTATATACGCTGATTTTAGAATACGCAGGCCAAAGTGCAAGTAAAAAATGCTAGCTCGAAAGCGTAGGAAAATTTTGTATCTGCCTTCAAAGCACCGATGGCGTGGCTTGTGTGTTATGCCTATTATCTAAATCATTCGAAATCATAGAGTTTAACCAACGAACGGTCTGCAATGTTTTAAAAACATCGCCTCTGATCATTCTGTTTTACATCAGTGGTACAAATCTCATAGCAGTGTAGGCAGCTGACTTGTCTAAGTGCTTATTTTGTAATCCTAAAGAAATTAAGTTATTGGAATCTGAAATCTGTATGCTACAAATCCGTGCCAACGTTATATGATGCATAAATATGCATACAAATTGAGCAGAAAATTTCAAAACTCCTTTTCAATATAATCTTTTCAACATTTGCGCTAAAAATATGATCTATTCACTACCTTTGCTTTCATTCTAAGCTAGGAAGCACATGGGTGCTGAACCAAACATATTTCTCACTATAGTTTGCTTGCGAATTCCGCTTTTTTAGGACTCCGATAAACTTAGTGGACACCAGAAGAGCGCTGAGGAATAATGTAAATAAATAAAAAATGCTAAATACGAAGAATCGATAACACTCAGAAGTTCTTAGTTTATTTACATTTAGTTCTGAGTCAGAACTTATTGTTGGTAAAAAGGTTTTTGAATACAGCTGTGAGCTAGAAACTAGTCAATCTTCAAACTACTGTACATTTATTTACCTACAACACGGGCCATGAGCCCATTATCCCCACACTAGTCGAAGGCGTAGCATTTCTATTATACTTAGCTCCTTAGTACTTGTCTATACCTATTAAAAGTATGCCTAAATGTATAACTTATACAGCATCATCTAGCCCTAAGCTAAGCAGAGATTGTGTTACGGGTGCGAGATAACTGATATTCCTTTGATAAAATAGGTAAATTACAAACACTGATCTTTGTCATACATAGCAAATACTTAGTTGCCATACATAGCAAACACTCAGAACACCCGGTACAAATATCAGCAGATCGTATAAACATTTGTCTCGAGGCGGGATTTGAACCCACAGCCTCCTGCGTCGCAGGCCGAGCTGCGCGAGCTGCGCCACAGCATTACTATTTTAATACAAATAATAGCGAACTATGGTGAAAATATTATTAAATTACAAATAATTTTCGTACCATGTTTGTATGGGAAACTCATCCGTCTAATAGTTCTTGAGAACACACATTTACGAACACTAAATTACCTGCCTGATGCAAACTTTAATAATCTCCTGATTTCAATATTACCAGCTCTGAACTCAAACCCCATGTGAAATAGTAACCATTTTAAACTGCAAACAAGTCCAATATTAATACGGAAGGCGGATCATCTACCGCATACCGCAGGGTGCGGCGTAGTTGTGCTAACTAAACCAATTAGCTGGTGTCCACTGTTGCTTGCGATACTATATTTGGGACGTCTCGTTTCCGCGTGACACGACGGGTAAATTGGCAATACATGTCCGATTTTTTGTCTGATGGTTGGTCGTATTCTACTATCAAAGGCCTCGATAGTCGGATACGCCTATCGTATCGTCGGATGAAATTATCTTTGACAATGAATAAGGAAGAAATCTTATGAATGATCTCCTTTTTGTGAAATAGTTTTGTATGGTACGGAACCGCCCATGTGCGAGTCGATTAGCACTTGACTGGTGTATTGTGTACCAAATCAAAATACAGCCAATGAGCGGCGATAATAGAACTTATTAATGATAAATTCACGAATAAGTCTGAATCGACCAGCTGACCAATGCCTCCGATTTTTTTCCGTATGCTCTGCGAATGGAAACGCACAACCCTTTGGCTGTTATTGCTATTCTCGATCCGAAGGCCCAAACTCCTCGATAAGATAATCCTGCCAAATTGGAAGGACCACTTCCTATTACCGGCTGCTTTAGATTTACCTCCTGCATTATTGATGTTCTTACTTTGGACAGGTACATCGTAGTTTAGCATAATATCAAAAATTCATATATTTCTGCTTCAAGTACCACCAAAATACTTGCACGTTCATCATCAGCTATCCTGTCACAGCGCTGGGTCTCTTAATAGGCTTCCATTAGTTTGTGCGGCTCCGGATTTCTGCTGATTACATCCAGATTTTGACGGTCATCATTATGCAATACAAAAATACTTTATAGTAAATATACAACAATACATTGAAAAAAATCATTACAATAGACATGCTCTATGGGCGGCCTTATCGCATATACCTAGGTTCCATTGGCGTTATCATCAACGTTAACAGCCGCGAAATTAAGGTTTTACAAAACCCTAATTTACAATAAAAAACAATGTCAATTTTCAAAAAGTTGCATTCGCAAAGCACGCTAAACACTTTTGGAAGTTGATTCTGTTCAGGAAAGCAATTTTTGCCGTTGCCTATTCCAGGCGTAGCAATAAAATGGGGTTTACAACTCGCAGCCATGGGGGCTATCGGCATATTAGGAAATAAAAACAACACCCCCCCCCCCCCTCTCCTGCCACGCGTGACCGTACAAACGTACAAAGCTAATGATGTCTACTGCAGCCCATGATTAATGGCACACGTTCACTTCTACTCATTGCTAATGTAATCACTGGTGAAAGCCGTTTTCTATGCACGAAATATACAATACCACGAAAACTCGACCTCTACGAAATTCAACCTTATTTGTGTTCCGTTGCGTTGAAATTCCGACAGTTCCGTCAAACTCGAAATTGCGATACAAAGTTTTGATAATTTGATCCCTATTGTAATGTGTGCTTGTGTCGAAAATTCAGGAATTTAGCCGTCATTTTACGCTGAACTTGTGTCGTTAACCGTTGACTTACGCGGTTATCATTAATCTTATGACGAATGAGTTCTGATGAGATAATTGCTAATAGGCGTGAATAACTTTTAGTCAAATTATTACGCCCTGTTTTATCGGCAAACATACGTCACTAAAATACTGCGTGGCCTCCTTAACGTTGCATTTTTTGTTTAAACGTCGTTATTCAATATTTCAATATAAAAACTTACTGTCTATACTAATATTATATTATAAAGAGGAAAGAATCGATTGTTTGTTTGTTTGTATTGAATAGGCTCCGAAACTACTGGACCGATTTGAAAAATTCTTTCACCATTAGAATCCTAAATTTTCCGTGATGAACATAGGCTATAATATTTTCAAAAAGTTAGGGATCCGCATGAAATATTCAACCTCTTTTTCTATTATGGCTCCGCTGCTTGCTATTTCTCGACGGCCAGTGTCAGTTATGAAGTGTCGAGTCAATGTCAAAAACCCCAATGCTGATAGAAAAAGTAAGGGATCCGTATGAAAACTGTGAAACCCATCGTGTTAGTGTGTATAATTTCTGAAATTTTTGTTTAATACCCGTGCGAAGCCGGGGCGGACCGCTAGTAAGTAATAAAACGGGCCCAAGAGCGTTCTGACTGCATGAGTAAATAAATTTATGGATTTGTGTTATTATAGTACGGGATAATCTCTGAACCCACTAATCGGGTTCAAGCCCCGCCGAGGTGAGAGAGAGACATAACTTTTTGGGGTATTATTATTTAACTATCACAGTTGGGTACAGGTACTATTTCCATAACAATTTTCCCAGTAAAAATCACAGGGTAAGGCTTCTATTAAATTGCAGTGCCGTGATACGTCTAGACGTCTGATATTCAAATAAAGTGATAAATCTTGGGTGCAGCCCATTTTACAGCAGCTATCAAAACGACCGTAAAGATAAATCACAAAATAAGTCACAGTTCTGTTCAATTTTAACAGAATTGTCGTTGCGGCAAATATAAGTGTAATAATAAGTGTGCTTATTTAAAGAATATTTATTTAACAGCTATATTCTATGCTTATAAAAACTAGCGGTCCGCCCCGGCTTCGTGTTATCTGTATTCAACAGTTTATTTTCAAGTGTTTATATACACTTTACCCGTTCGGTTACATTAGTGAAGTTTTGAACATCATCATATAGGTTCTTGTGAACCTGAACCAGTCCGTCACAATGTTATTTACAATACATATTTGTATATATCTACGTGCATTAATGTATTATAGCAACTAAGCTTTTATTGTGAGAGAAACATAATTACCTATATTTGAATTTGATATTATGAATAAGTTTTTTTTTTTTTGAGTTTATGTTTGTTACTCTTTCACTTCCAAGTTCCAAACTACTGTCCAGCTCGAGTTGAAACTTCATTATCATCATTATCAGTCCATTTTAGTCCAGTGCTGGACATAGGCCTCCCCTTATGAGCGCCATAGCGCCCTGTCTTCAGCTCGTCGCATCAAGCATCTGCCTGCAATCTGCCTGGTGGGATGACATCCGACACTACGTTTGCCGATTCGCGTTCTCCATTCAAGAACACGTTTAACCCAGCGGTTGTCGTTTCTTCGCGAAATACGTTGAAACTTAGCATGTAGGTAGGTACCTACCTACATACACAGTACTTGCACTTAGTTGTAATTGTGGACGAGATATTTTTTGGGAATAATTTAAAAAGAATTTAGTTTTATATTATGCCAGTAAATGTACATGTTTATGGTGCACGTGCACTGCACACCTCTAAGTTACGACTGTAGACATACCACAATAAGTCTTTTAGTGCTTTTGAGTATTGCTTTTATAGCTTTTAGTGTTCACACCTTTCTCATGTAAATAACAGGTCTAAGACCATAAAATAATGTATGAGGTAGTGTTCCTTTAAAACTTATACACTTACGAGTATACACATAATCTATACTTAATAGATTTGATTGTTTGTCTGAATTGAATAGGCGCCGAATCTACAGGTTCTATTTGAAAATATATTTCAACATTAAAATCCTTCATTATCCTTGATGAACATAGGCTATGGAATATTTTCAAAAAAGTTAGGTTTCCGTATGAAAACTTCAATTATGTAACTCAAAGTGTGTACAAATTCATAATTTTAAAATTTTATTAAATACCCTTGCGAAGCTGAGGCGGGCTGCTAGTAATTATAGAAATAGAAATAAAATTTTGCTATAAGAAATTACATTTCTAAGCCAATATAAAAGCCATCATAATAAATAAATAAATTAATAAATAATGCTGGACAATCCACACAGCACCATCTAGCCCCAAGCTAAGCAGAGCTTGTGTTATGGGTACTAGATGACTGATATACATAATACAATATTAATATTAATAAGAGATAAATATGTTTTTTGTCATTTATCGAAATAATATTTTGCGATTAGGAATTTTTGCCGTAAGGAAATTACCTAAAATCAAACATTCCGTATTTTTACTCTCTCATGTTCTCTCTGTGTCTCTCATTAAAGATAACGGTTGTGTCAGTTGTTCATCTTTCTCTCTCCCTCAACCCGTTCCTCAATGTCTATCATTGAATTCATCTCCCGTAACTCGATTCCACAACCACTTTTCATTTCAATTAAGTTCAACATCTGCGGTTACCAAACGAGAATGCCAAATTTAAATTAAATTACGCGAAATTTAACGAAATAGTATGAATAAATTGAATAGGAGGGTATCAGTCGTATCAGATCTTGCGTCAATCAATTCTGAACTATTTCGAAATTTAATTAGGGCTTAAAATTAAATGGTCTTGTATATAATTTGCTATATAGTTAATTCACGATAGGCCGTGCTGGGAACCTTTCTCTCCATACATATTATAGAGGTATGTATGGAGAGAGAGGGTACCTACGTCATCACTAAATACTCGTAGTATAAAACAAAGTTGCTTGCCGCTGTCTGTATGTCTGTCCCTATGTATGCTTAGATCTTTCAAACCATGGAACCGGTTTTTTATTGATAGTATGATTCAAAAGGGAGGTTTATTTGTTTTGCCTGCATTAATATCATTGCATCCGTGCAAAGCCGGGCCGGGTCGCAAGTTGTTACAAAAAAGTTCTACTAAAATTGCTTTTGAGAATAATAAAAATTTTGACAAATATTATTACCTTGTACCTTATATCATTCGATTGCCAGCCGATAGAGTTGAACCCTCTCGTAAATAGGGTTCTTAATTGGGTGGCTACATACAATAGTGAACTGTGTTCGCTCAGGCGTAATAATAGGGATTATTGTTTAAATCGATTGGGCCAAGGACGAAGAATAATAATTATAATGTAACGACGGTTTTTATTCCAACTGTTAAGCCTAATCCGTTGATTTGGGTTGCTAAAACTGTGTTATAAATGTAACTTAACATTTATATGTACGTATAAAGATAAGGTTTCCTTTTAAAGGGCAATGTATACGATTCTACAATAAAACTCTAAGTGAGCGCATAGGTGCGACGTGAGCCGCACTCACTCTCGTTGGTGTTCTTCCAACGCAAACTAGGTTCGTCGTTAACCCGCTTAAATTCATAATGAACACTATGTGAGTTGCAAAAGTTTATCAATATAAATTCAAACGAATTGTGAAACATATTTTTTTGTAAAAATCAGATAATATAGACGAAAAAAAACCTTGGGACGAGTTATACTCGAAAACAACCTAAGAAGTGAAGTATCTAGTACACTTCTTTACTACACCATAAAAAGACCTAATAAAAAATAAAGTGAAAAATCAAATTAATTACTACCTTTATTGGGACTCTTTATTCGTTTTTATGAACAAAGGAGATGAAAACCCACGGACTACCTTAAACCACTGAACAGCAACAATGTTCCTATAGCTATATAAAATTTTTCACGCCAGCAAATTTCTGGCAACGAATTCCCCATCGAACCTAGATTTTTTCTTCATTTGAAACGATACAAAAGCCTGTCCCCGGCACACGTTATTATCAAACAAAACAAAAATTCATCGGTTTCCAATTCAATCGGGTCCAAACACGTTCAAATTAAACGCCGGCCGCCGTCCTCCGCCTGCCTGTCGCGCGCCGTATCAATTGCGTGTTGTTGCAGACAGACAGACAAACACATCTCTTTGTGTTGATCCCCACTTGATTACCTATCAAACCACCTTTTTTCAAACTCCCGCGCTAAACACAACCCTAAACCGATGACTGTAAGGGTCGGAGTATCATCGCTAATTGAAAGGTTAAACCAAATATTGATAGAGCTCTGACATGGATAAGCTTCCCTTCCCGCGGGCAGGTAAAGTAGGTCAATTTACGCTGGTTTATTTGTATTAAAACTGTGGGAGGCCGCTTAATTATGAGTGTGAACGACGCGCCCTGTTTAGAGTTTTCGATGAAAAGATCCTGTAGACAGCCGCGTCCGTGACGAGTGACTGAAAAATGAAAATAAATTGTGTTTCCTGTTCTTTGTGTTATTAATCAAAAGGAAATATCGGTATTCTATTTTAGTAAGGGCCTCTATCGGGCAAACTTTCTAAGGGGAGGCGGTAAATACCAAATATCGAAATAAATTTCGGTTTTTGTATTGAGAAGTTGAGTTTTGTTGAAAATGCGGCAATCTGTCAGCAAAGTCCGAATATTCGCTCCCAGAATACCGTGTTCAGTGCTCGTAAATCAGATTTCAGATTCAGATTTCAATAACTTTATATCTTTATGCCTGGAAAACGAGCACTTTGACAAGTAAAATTTTATACTTATTAGGTAATTCTTATAAAATAATAATTTTGACATAAATCATAATTAGAAAGCTAAAATATTTGCTCTAGCCTAGGTTCGCTTTGCATAGCATGTATTCTCATCTTTTCCAGGCTTCAGCAGTCCACTACCAGAGTCAGGTGTCGACGTTGAGTGCGGAAAACGATCGGCTAAGGGAACAACTGACGGCTTTGTCAGCTGGACTGGTTGACGACCACGAAAGGAGGTTGGATGACGTGGCACAGCAGGTCGTGAGGGCTCTACTCACGCAGAAGGTACGCAACCAGAGTCTTTTATCTCATCGATCTAGAAATTGATGGAGTAATGAATGATACGAGGTAAGCTTTTCATAAGAGAGCTTGGGGTAAGCAGCCTGAAGCTAGCCAATGTTTATGAAATCGAAGAAATAAAAAATCAAATAAAAACACATCAAAGGAGCAACCAAAACTTGATCTATTTTAAAAATTACATAAATTACAACATATTTTTTTAAAATGGAATAAACTGCGATAAATAACAGCTTTATGGCAATATATTATGCCTTTTCCAGCTCGGCTGTGGTCCTGAGATAAAACGCCCACAAAATTTACAGTGGCTAACTGCTAATCCTATAAAAAACTTCGGAATGTCCGTCTGTAGCTCTTAATCCAGGCGGAGCATTAAGATGCATCCCGGAAATTGTTTTCTCATAATTATGGCAGTCCTGCCTTTCCTCGGATTATGCGGCGCTACATTCGCACATAAATCCCCCGAAATGGGACATTTCGGCCTTAGCCGGCACAGCAATAATTTCAGAACCGGCCCACTATAATCTGTGCGTAATCTGCCCGATAATGCGACCGTTTGAGTTTAAATCCAAGTTCTGAACCGCCATGTTGTTTCTAGTTTTGGCGCGGAAAGTTGCTGGTTGTAAAGATGGCGCCATCTGCTACGTAAAACACGAAAGTTTTGATATACATTATATATTTGCTGATTTACAAACGGACAAAATATTTTAGTGCAAATAATGATTAGTATATTTTCCTACTAATTTGGACAAATACCTACCAGCTATAAACATAACTTAAAGTTTTATTATTTTTGTTGATAAACAAAAACTCACAAAATCCTACTTCCCTTGATTCCTTTACTGTATTAAAACATCATCTGTTACCTTAGTAATTTAATACATCTCAAGCACCAAAAGCTCCTATAATTATCGCAAACCAATCAACGTCGCTTCAGTACTTACCAAGATGGATGCTCATCCTTTGAAACCGGGTAACTCCTCATAATATCAGTTAATATGCGCGTATATCGAAAATTGAGACGCCATGTGTGATCACGCTAAATTATCCCAAGTAATGAGAGACAGGGATGTTATTTATGATGATGCGAAGGTACAAGTACCTACCTCTATGATACCAGTAAGATCTTCAACGGATGTAATAACTCGGGCTTATTGATTCGTGAAGTAAACTTGAGGGGCTTCTCAAAGGTTAAAACGTACGTACCTACCTTATTTGAGACCTTAAGCCTTAAGGTCTCTTAAAGTCCCTCTATGAAGGCCTTAAGCCTTAAGGCCTTCATAGAGGGACTTTAACAGGACACTTACAAGCAAATAGCGGGATGTGAGTTGCTGCACTGCACTGCTGATGAAGTCCCTCGTTAATAGATGAAATCATGGTTTTCTTCTAACACAAACTAGGTTCGTAGTTAGCCCGCTTCTATTCATAAGGAATTCATCAAACTACAAAAGGTTTTATTCATAATACTAAGTAGGTATGGATTGTGAAGATTGCTACGCGAGTTGCTTGTAGTTGATATTGGATTAAGTAACGATCTGAGGTTGCTTGTGTAAAACATCACGGTTAAGTTAGTTATAGCCTGAGCCCACTCCACGCAACGTACGCGACGCAATGCCTACATTGCCGTACATGATAATTAAATTGATTTATGTTCATAAATATATGTAGACAAAACTTACATTTACTTACAGAGTTGGTAACATAGGAAACGATGGTTATTATGTTCTTTACTTATTACCACTGGAGGTAAAGTAGACTAAGTTCTTCGTCTTCTAATCTTTATGAAGAAACCACTTCAATTTCCATCTGACTTAATTTATTTAATTAATTAAAGTTATATTAAATTTCACTCAACAAACTTCACGAGAAATCTTTTAATAAACAAACCAGTATCTCCTCAGATTCCGGGGAATCTCCAAACTCGGCAACACTGAGAGTAAAACCTTGCCAGCCTTCGCTGTATTTACCCCCCTTATAATTACGGCCCGTCAATTACCTCGAATTTAATTTATCTAATGAAGTATAATTAAAATGTACGTTTTCTCAGAATGAAGGGAGATGCGAATAGAAAGTTTTACGTCGGATTTTCTTATGAAACGCTCTATAGACGTCGTTGTGACGCGGCGTGCAATCCAAGAGGTAATGAATTACATTTAAATAACAAATGAAAAGTCTATGATACGTCTTGCTGGGTTATTGCAGGTTACGAAAGCTTATAGCACCTATTTCAAGTTGGTTTATGTAAATAGGTGGGTACTAAGGTCTTAGGTAATTAGAATATTTTTGTGCCTTGTAATTTGTAACCATAATTTCAGACATGTGTAAAGGGTTTTCGACATTTTTAAGGGAAACTGTTTGAGGTTCTATAATTATTATTATTATTTTTTCTTAATTTGTTTCTTTCGGCTTTTAAATTATTTGATGCAGTGCATTGCCTTTTACGGTGGAAGAGGAATTTAATAAATTTATATCTAGAACGACATAAAACAGATTCTTTTTTCAGGTTTTTTTGTCCATCTGTAAATCATTTTTTAAAGCCCTGGCAAATACATAAAAATCTATCTCAAGCTGCGCATTGTGGGAATATCACTGTTGAATAAATAAATAATAAATGCTGATTAATCCGCACAACATCATCTAGCCCCAAGCTATGCAGAGCTTGTGTTATGGGTACTAGATGAGTGATACATTTAGGTACTGAATACTTTTACAATTTTTTTATTGTAAATAGAAATGGACTAGAAAACCGGGACAAATATCTGCAGATCGAAAAAAAACATTTGTCCCGAGGCGGTATCGGCGTTGGGCGAAGGTCCGCCTGCAACGGAGGAGGTTATTTTCCTCCTCCGTTGCAGGCGGACCTTCGCCCAACGCACCACAGAGGTTGAGAATCGAGGAGTAGTTTCTAGTACCTAGTTCTTGTGTAATTTCTTTCTTTATTAACATTATTTGTTTTGCCGACGCTTCAACATGCCTACCTACACGCCGACGACGACGATTTCGTTACGTTGCGGCGCACGAAATTGGAGTTGTTTATATATTTTTATTGATTTTATTAAAGTAACGCCGCAATGGGCGGCCTTATCGCTTAGAAGCGATGTCTTCTCAAATGATCATATTATTTATTTACAAACAAACTAAATAATAATAATAGCTCAATTGTTGCAATTGTAAATACTAGTTTTTATTTAGTTATAATTTTCTTTGTTAATAAAGGCTTTTTGCCCTGTAAAAAAACTAAATAATTGGAAAGCAAACATTTTTTTCCCTAATAAAGGACACAATTGGCTGCATTGTCAGTATTAACAAAACCTCGGAAAAAAGCTACCAAATAACCTTCACGGCTAAAACTCCAGGTGTTATAAGAATCCGTTCTAAGCGCTCTTCCTCCTTGTTGCAGAGCGTCCGTGAAGAGCTGGGATGCGCTCTCGCCCGCGTCAGAGAACTGGAGGCACAGAACAGAGCTCTGAGCGCTCTGCTGGTGCGACAACTGCGGCCGGCGCCGCGACCCTCGCCCGCCACCCCGCACACACCCCTCACGCCGCACACACCTAAGGACCTGCAAGGTAACCTAGAACCCGATTTGAGGGACAGTGTATTAAACTCTATAAAACTACTTCTAGAAATAACGCAATAAGCTCCCATCAATTCAAAAATAGGTTAAAACAGTTTTTTCAACGTCATCCCGTTTACAAATGAATAATAAATGATTTTATAATCATTTCCAACTGGTATTGATATGGATCAGTTGAGCTACCTGTAGTTTGTTCGCAACAGTCTGCAGTTAGCTCAATTGTTTCAATTGTAATACTAGCTTTAGATAATTTTCTAATTTGTAATGTTCTTAGTTATTATAAAATAATAATAACTGGACGGAAATGGAATACCATTTCCGTGATTTGATTATAAACTTATTTTTATGTTACTTACATAATATTAATTCTGGAAATCAAATGATTGCTTAATTTTTTTAATGTACAATTTGCGCACATGCCTATTATGATATATTATGGTGAATAAATGAATTCATGGGGAAAAAAACTGAAATTGAAACTAACTAAGTATAACGATAAGAGAGCTAAAGGTAGGTAGGTAACGATCAAAATTTTGCAAACATGTACCTATTTGCCAACTTATTAAGTGGTACACACATACAACAGGAAGACAGCTTGAAGCCAGCATACGGATTAAGTATAATTATGTATAATGTATAATGTCAAGTCACAGCAGAGCAAAACTAAAATGACGTTACTTTGCTAACAACTTTTACTTAAAGACACGTAATTTTAATTTAAATGGAGAAGCCCTGGGTCCTAAAATACAGTCTAGGCTAGTTTAGGACCCTATGGATTCAATAAAACACTGAAACAAAAATACATTTGTGTCGAATAAAGAATTTTTAAGTTTTTATGTTATGTTTTACTATACGTCCCGCTGAACTTCACCAGTAGTCCTATTCTGTGAACATGTGCGTCATGCAAGTCACAACAACAACATCAGCCTATATCAGTCCACTGATGGACATAGGCCTCGCCTAATGTGCGCAAAGGTGGCGTTACTTCATCTGGGGGTTATTACCCGTAATCCCCACGCTGGGCATGCGGGTTGGGGATCGCAGTTCGGTGGAGTTGTTCTGCAGAGGGCGCTGCTGCCCGCCCCCCGGTGTGTTTCCCTTAGTCGCCTCTTACGACATCCACGGGAAAAGTGGGAGTGTTGAAATTCTATGCCGGCACCACACGGCTCAAGTAATACTCAATATTACTTAAACTCACATTGTTTTATTTCGTTCCAGTACATCTAGTAGACGTGGGCTCCTGCGGCTCGCTGGTCTCGTTCCGCGAATCCCCTCCCCCCTCCATGCCAGCACCGCAGCCGCACCCCCTCAACCACGACGATAAGCGGAGACATCAGATCCTGGCTGACATCTGGACTGAGCTTAAGGTAAGGTCTTACAATAATCCTATTGAAAACGTTTTTCTCGCACTGAAAACCTTGTCTGTTCGGTTTAATGAAGTATTTGCCTGAGATCAATCAAGCGAGATAGGGAAGGGTGAACAAAATACTGGCATGATCCTCCTACTTTTGTTCTTCATAAAGAACAACACTCAAAACAAAGATTGAGCTTCTTACGTTCTTATGTAGGAGGCTACAATGTTTGTTTCGAACGTACCTACCCAGCAACCAGTATTTAACTTTCTCCACCACTCTTCGCCCGCACCATCATCAGCTAGCATAGGAGTTCACTAGAACTGGTTACCTCTGATCTGTACATAGTATTCCTCTTCGATTTGAGAAGCAACCTAACCTTATTTCAAAACCTTTTTAACCTGACCTCAAAACCTACTTTCAGGGCTTGGAAGTGACACCAGCTAACCTGGCGAGGGCACTATCCGCCGTGGACCCGACGCTGTGGGCGGCACCCACACGCCCCGCCACCCTTAGCCTTAGCGTTCCGCAGCAATGTACTGATCCTGAACGGGGTGAGTTATTATCTATCAAACCCTTTATCAAACCTGAACAAAACTCAATTCTTACTAAGAAATTAGTAGGAATTGTAGTAGAAATACTCTTTGGTCAATGCCATCGTCGCTCAGGACAGGTCTGTGGTCGAACCCTACCATAAAACCTTAACTCCTTTCGCTTGAGTCCCCAATAAGTAGAACCTGAGAGTCCGTTGCACCCACTTCATTTCACTTGATAGTTAGTCACCACAAATTATAAAATGTTTAAAGCCGTCAGAGCCCTACCTATTACCGGGTTCAAATCACCTCAACGCGAAAGTGTTCTGAAAATGTTTAAGCTAATTGCAATTTTGAAATTCCAGTTGCAAGCGAAGACAAAGTGACTGAAGAAGAAAGCGGCGAAGCATGCGAGGCCGGCGCCGAATCCCCTGAGAGTGGCGCCAAAGACGAGGGATACTCCACGATGTCCAGTGACGTACAAGCAGACGCCTCCAGACAAAGTGATCACGCCGCAGATAGAGCTTTACCGGACTTGAACGAGGCTTCTGATGAGACTGATAATCAGACTATAGTGTCTATCAACCCTAGGGAGACTAGGCGACACGCCAGGCTGTTGGCGGAAGCGGATTATATCTACTTTCCAATCGGTATGATATACTTTTAGTAATAAGTCCACCAATTTAGAAAAATTAGATACAACTTTACAAGTATTTACTAGTAATAAAGTCATTTATGAGTTTTGATGGTACGGCAAGATTGTATTTTGTGAGTTCAAGATTTGACATTTGATTTATTTTTCCAGGTGTAGCGTTTGCTGGCGTCCGAGGCAGTTACCCACCATCCAGACCAATCTTACCATTCCAACACGTCGTCCGCAGCTTCTCAGACTCCCATCTCTGTCTCAAACTCCTCGCAGGCACCACCTGTCCGAGCAGCTGCCTTGACACCCCAACGCCCAGCTCCGGTGTCCTAGTCTTAGATCTCAAACCAGCACCAGAAAGACCATTGCGAAGACACATACCATCCACCACCAGCTCTGAAAGAGTGTCCTGGGGAAGCACGGCGGACGACCGCGCTGACGGCTCACAATACGATGCGGACTATATCCAACACTGGCTTGAACTAGATGAAGCCAGATCAGCGCTTCAGCAAAGACATCGAGACATAGCAGACTTAGAGTACGATAGAGCGGAACTAGAAGACTGGAGTCTGTCATTATCATGCGAAGATCTCAGAGACAGGCAATCGCCGTTCGCAGAAATCACGACCCCCGGTCAAATATCACTGTCCACCTTACCGAGCATCAGAGAAGATGATGGATGCGAGCTGGAGGAAGATGTAGGGGATTGTCTTTGGAATGACTGCGGCTTCGCAAATGTAGAAATAGATGAGTGCCGAATAGAGGATGTGGAAAGTTCAGAAAAGCAGTGGGAGTGCAGAAGCACGCAATCTCCTGGTGGATCTTGGTCTAGTACATCGGATGCTCCTGATAAAAGATCAAGCACCGCTTTGAGTGAGGATGGTGACTGTGCAGTTGGTTTGGATTTCACAAGGGATTTCTATCGTCTTGTCAAGTATGAGAGCACAAAGAGCTTAGCTTCCAATTCGTCCAGAGGGATACCTTCAGCTGATGCGAGCAACCATCTCAGAATCCATGATGTCCAAGCTATGCCTTTCCAAGATAGAGAGCATGCACTACAAAACGTCCTGCACTTTATAGCCGAACAACAGAAGTACTGTCGAGATAGAGAAGAATCAGACTCCATGTCATCACGACCTGTCTCGGAAATAAGGGAACTGCCACCTCCATATGCAACAGCTGATTTTGACGACGATTCCATCGACCCTCGAAGTGAAATTTCCGAAGATAGACAACGACCGGATTCCTTTGGGAGCTTTTCAGAAAACGATTCTTGTGACGTCATTTCTGAACGGCCTAAGATAGCATTTTGTGATATCGTATCCGAGCCAAAATCTACCCCGCGATTCATTGAACGTGAAGACCCTTATGTAGAATCTGAAGCCTTTTGCGAAGATTTATCGAGGATTGAGAATGCTGAAAACGAATTAGACGAACTAAGTCATACTAAAGTTCAAAGATTAAATGACATCAATAAATGCATAGATGTGACAAGTACGGTTGTAATAGAAGGAATGCCGTCTCACATGAAAGATGATAAAACGGAGGCAGAAAGCCGCGTCGAGCATTCAGCACTAAAAGAAAACACAGTAAACATAAAGCTCAACAAAGTTCCCATTCCTATCGAAGAAACGCTCACGAAATCCTCCAGTTTCACTTTCCCTAGCGGTGAAACAGAGATGTCGTTAGTTGAGGAAGTTTTGAACGCTTGTCGGCGAAGCACGGCCGCTTTAGTCACCGTCCCTGAAGAAGAAGAAGGGTCTTCTCCCGAAGCCTCCCCACAAATGACTGAATCCAATACCACCAGCACTTCAACGGCTGAAACTGTGATAATAACCAATAAGGACATCAAGCTCAGAAGCGACAGGAGTAGGATTCCTAAACTTTTAGGGATTAAGCGACCGCCTTCCTCACCGAATAAGGTCAAATCTAAGATACCAGTTGCTGAGAAAAAACTGCAAACGCCTGAACCAATTATTGTGAAGCAAGAACATAAACTGAGCTTTCATGAGGCTGCTACTTCTAAGGATGTTATTGAGGAGTTGAACAGGTGAGAGAATTAAACACTATCCGCTATTTGACAATTCAATAATATTTTGACTATCAAGAGACGATAAAACCCTTTTGTAATTTACTTTCATTCCCTCATTCCGATGATCATGAACTTCCATTGATCTTGTAGCAGTAATTTGTGGGGAAAGACCTCAATATCTTCAATTTTATATTTTCCAGGATGATACGTCAAAACGACGCGGGAACAGCAGAGGCGAAGAGTGACGGCGAAAAAAGTAACGAGCATAAGGACAAGGCGCTATGGGGCCCTACTGGATGGGTGCATGTCGAGAAGGATATTGACTTCAGTGACCCTAAGGTATGTTTGAGAAACTTTGACAGTAACCTCAGCAAACAGAAGGTCCACTACTAAACATGCCTACCCTAAATAAAGAGATCCATAATGTATCATTCTGGATCTGCATCATTCATTTCCCATGTGGCATTGTTTCGTGCGGAAGGTGATCTATTTTTCTTTTTTACTATTTTGTATTATGTAAAATAGCTAAGCCTTATTTAAATTATGGATTCATTTGTTGTCCGAAATAAAAGACTTTTATTTTGTTTATTTATTAAATCTAATCAGTTGGAGCTATTTTTCAGAGTGCCTTAGTAATATTTATAGCCTTTTTCAAGCTGAACCAGCTAATTTTGAAAGCCCCGGCGATTTATCTCTGAATTACCAAAACATTGGCTGCATTAATTTTCATAAACGTATTGACATCGACTAAATGCGTCTCAATCAAGAATACGTAGGAAAGGAATTAAATGTTTATAATACCTAAACGTCTATAAACTAGCTAACTCGATGTGGAATGTTGATTGAGTTTCAGGTATATATTGAAGGGGAAGTAGGACAAGTATTCTAAATTTCATACTAAGCGGCAACTAGTGAATTTTAGTTTAAATATGGACCTCTCTGTTTACCTACATTTGTAAATTGAATTCCACTTTGTGTTTAGGGATTATAGTTTTGAATTTGTATATTCTTTGGCCGAACCTTGTCTTTATCGACCTAAGCATCAGCTCCAACCTCTGTTTTCCAGGCGCGCGCCAACCTCCTCGACGTGATGCTAGCATCCAGCGATTCCTCTCCATCATCATGTGGATCCTCGCCCGCGGAGCCCCCGCCTCCGTACTCGAGGCTACACCGCCTGCATCGCTCCAGGAGACAGAAGACAGGTATAAATTGACTTGGTGTTTTTAAAACTAGCCCCCACAAAAAGTTACCTACCTCTATAGGTGGTTCTAACATTTGCCAGGTTCCTTTACTACTGAGATAGCAATTTTTGTTTCCGTATTTTTGTATGTTGACTTATAGGTACATAAGAAGGTACCTAAATCTTATTATAAAATATAATATGCACAGTCCGCGTCACATATAAGTACCCCCCTATCTCAATGTACATATGTGGGACACAAAAGTTGTAATTGTTGGGAATTTCAGACTTTGTGTATTATGGGTGGGCGGTTCGATCCTGAGCTGATATGATAAATTTTTCCATGTAAAAAAAATTGTGATAATTTACAAGAGAATTAGAAGTTGTCGAAAATATTTTAAAACAAGGGGTATAACTTAACTCTGACGCACACTGTACATCCATGTACCATAAGAGTAAAGTGGTATATACATATTTAGTAGTGTTAGGTTAGGAACCTGGCATAGGTTATGCAAACTCCTACCTAAGGCGTTAGCGTAGCCAGCCTTTCTCTGTCTTTTTGTTTTTGTGTAGGTATTTGGGGGATTCAGATTGAATTCTATTTGTATTTAAAGAAGTATCTAATTTTGTATTTTAACTCTTGGTGTTGTTTTGTTTAATTTATTTCGACCACCATTCTTCAATCGTCTCACAAAACAAAATTCATTTGATTCACTCAATTTGTCACTAATCAAAGAAGCTTTCGGTGGTGTTTCGTTTATTTTGTTTTTAAGTGTAATATTGTTTTATTTTTGAGCACAGACCGTTGCAGCTAATATTTGTTTATTAAATTAAAGATTTCAAATTCAAAAAAAAATTGTTTATTAAATTTCAAATTCAAAAACGTTTTGAGAAAATTTAGTTCCTGATTTTATACGCCTATAATTTTGATAGTAATTTTTTAATAGTAAACATGCAAAGGTTTGTGAATCAACATTTGTAGAAAGTCTTGTTTGTATCATTTGATCAAAAAGTATATGAATACAGTACGATAAATGTATATTTAAAAATCAATTGCTGTTCGTTAGTCTCCCTACAACTTTAAAACGACTTTATATAGTATTTACAATAAAAAAATAAATAAAATATAATCTATGACAAGACTTTCTCCAACTTTTTTATTTTCATGTTGTCTGTCTGTCCACGCGCAGCCACGTCACTCGTTTCCGCTCTCACTCACACGCACCATCTCACTCTCTCGCCTCATCATGATAGAGTAAATGAAATGGATCGCGCCCGAATAAAAAATATAAGACTTAATTGGGCATGAAAAATCTATTAATACATCTACATCAAGAAAGATTTTCTGAATATAAAAAAATCTGTGTAAAAATTATAATTGGTTATCATGGTTTCTAAAAATCATATTTAGTAGTGAACTAGGAAGAGAGATAATTGGAGCACTAGCAATATTAAATAGTGTTGGGAAAAATAAACCCTGCTTATCGATAAATTTCCGGCGCGATCCAGTTTGTGTGAGCGGTTGTGGAGACGAGTGCTTGGGTGCGCGCGTGACGCGTGTTCGTCTCTGTAGAGGGCGGTATGTAGCGGGCACTATCACGCTGGCACTAACGGATCC